>DWON01006169.1:0-14134 GCA_018251015.1 Phocides pigmalion okeechobee
GGCGACCATCTTAGTCCTCAAGAGTAGGAACGCATCCGCGTCCATCCTTAAATAGACCTTCAGTTCTGTTTGAGATTAGACGTGGTTGTCCATGGGCTGCAGTGACCACTTAACACCAGGTGGCCTGCATGCCCGTTTCTTAATCTTTCACAATTATAAAAAAAAAAACAATATAACATAAATGACTAGAAGCGTTTGTACCCCCGCGGTTTCTACAGATCTTAATTTGTCGAAAGTTGGATGGGTCACCGCTAGCGGCTACCGCTAGTGGCAGATAGAAGATCTTATCGTTAAAAAATATTGTACACGCATAAAAGATATTTCAATTTAATTAACAGAAGTAGTGTCGCCTGTGATTGTCTTCAAGTTTTCTGTTCATTCGATAACGTTGGGAATTTGTCTTTTTGCGATGGAACGTGGATCTGATTGCCTGTTTTACAGCATAATATAACAAAAATCTGCGTTGGTTAATTTTTATAAGGGAGTGTTTCTTGCAACGCCATCTATCGTCGGATAGCATTATTAAACCGCGAAAGGAAAAGCTGCTTTCTCCAATTTCTGGCTAAGCGTGTAGTATTATTAATATAACATAACACTTGTTTTCTTTGTTTCAGATAAATTCAAGTGAAGATATCAAATAGACTATTGTGAAAATCTTTAGTGCTTAAAATTTATTTAATCACATAGAAACTGACTTGAAAGCAATTCTGAAAAAAACGTTAATTAATGTTGTCGATAATAAAAAAGTCGACTATTAAAAAAGGAAGAGATAAATAATTTCAATTTAATGATCTATGGTTAAAACTTTATATATTATAAGGACAGAAAAATGTTTGAATGATCGTTTTTAAACTAAATATATACATCACGATAAACTGAAGAATTCAGGAATAAAGTATCATATCTGTATTTAAATACGTTTACATCTATCTTTTTCGTTTATCAAAATAGTAAGTTGCAAGAGTTACATTTAAACTTTACAGGTGTAATTGTGAACTGTGTGTGGTATTAATCAAAGGGAACCACACTTTAAACAAAATGACGCAACTGTGATTAAAAATCCATACAAAGTGTTCATCAATTCTCGTGTCTCATATAAAAACTCGCTGTGTGGGTAGCATGGTCTCGCTCACTTGAGGCAAGATGCAGACGAATGTGCAGATTGACGCCAAGACTCTCCGCCACTCGCCCGAGCACGGGAAATCTAAAGGCGGGTACCGGGTCACTGCTGAGGTAAGTGTTTTGTATTAGTAGGTATATCGAGATGTTTGCATTGGTATTTTTTTATTTTCCAGTTCGCCTGATTGTAAGTGACTTCAGCTACTTATGGGAATCTGTAGCCATCGCTATATAAAACAGGAGTCTTGCCTAATTCGAACAATCCTATACTTAACGTCAGCTGGGTTAAATAATAATTTCTAGACAAAAATAGGTATATTTTACCTCACACTTTTCTGTTTTGAGTAAATCACTCTCTGAAATATTGAATTGTTCAAGTGTACATTAAAATAAGTGTATATTGAAATGGGAACTATGAGTGTTATGTGAATTATTTATGGAAAATGTTGGTTATATTTAAGTCATTTTTTTTAGTCGTGATAGATTAAATGAGATCTTTTTTTGTGAACCTCCACAAGCGTACTTAACTTACTGACTTGTCAAAAAGTTATTTAATGGTCGTGAGCAGTAGAGGGGATAGAACTTGTACCAATTTTCAGAACCCGTACCATGTACTGGCAGGTTTTGAACCGCGTACTGTTACAGGTTCTGAAAATTGCTATCAAAATTCCAGATGGTTAATATTTGAAATAGTGACGAATGTTATTCCATTTATAAAGATTATTCAAATTTCATTTGCTCAAATTTATCGGATACGATTTCCGTAATTACAACATCTTTGGGAAATATTCGCTCTTGACAATAACAGTATTAGAGATAAAATCAGATATCTTTATTGTTTCCTCCTTAAAATAACGGTGTCGTACTTGCGTATTATACAGCGAGCAAGACCCAGCGTTTATAGCTTCGGTATTATTATTTCGCCTATAAAAGGACGCGTAAAAATTTTTATCCCTCAAAAAACGTATCATAAAATTTTATTTTCTGTTGTGTAATCATGACTCCGTTTGCGGAAAGAAGTAGACGTGTGTACTTGGATTCTTATTTAGAAGCCTAAAGTAACGGAGGTGGTAAAACTTTCAGTCTTTGCTGTATGGCGTTATAGAACTGTAGTACTTTAGGTCAACCGGGGAGGTACCATTTCCGTCTTTATAAGCATGTGTTCGTCGGTTTCTGGCTACGCTTGGAGTTAAGATCATCTTCGTGCTCAGGACTGGCATTACATCTACGTACGTAGATCTCCAGATAAGACTTCAGTGTTTTTGAGGTTACATGTGGATCTCCATGGGCTGCAGTGCCCACCTAGTACTTCTTCGCTAAATTATTACTACTTTCACCTGAAAAGAAAATCGTTCGCTTACGGCGGCAGCGGACACATTATCTATTTTTTGGTCTTACAGCAGCAATTTAGTACTTGGAAAGTGTTTTTTTTCCTTTTTTATATTGCCGACAAATGCTTTATTGCCAGTCACACTAATTACTTGCACAAAAAGAATTTAAATGTACCACAAGACTATATTTACAAAAATACTCATAAGTCTTAAGAAATGAGGTTTTCGGAACACTACAATTAGAATTTATTTACTTTGATTCTGAGTTAACGGTTATGATTCATTTCATTCAAAAATATTGTAAAAATAAAACGTCATAACGTTAAAAATATTTTTTTATTAATATTAAAAATGGAATACAAAATATAATATCAAGAGATTTTATCTCCTTATAAATTTGATAAAATTGACTACTTAAAAATACAACATGGCACTTCGTGTTTGAACCTTGTACAGTAAAATATAATGTTATTTACTATTTATTCTATCATTTCTATCTTTCTCATTTCGCGTAATAGAATCCGCGAGATGTTTGAAAAATTTCTTATATTTGCTAAATAAACTGGAGTCCGGCCTTTCTTGTCGACGGCGTGGCAATTTGCCTTTTGCTTTAATAAATATTTAACACATGTTTCGTAATTATACATGGCCGAATAATGTAACGCGGTCAAATTATTTTCCGCATTTTGAATGTTGATATCTGCTTGATTGTTCACCAAAATTGACATAACAAGTAAATCGCCTCTCATGGCAGCGTAATGGATCGGAGCTCTCTTGTGCTTATCGATAAAGTTTACATCCCCTCCTTCAACTATGCACTCATCTACTAATAAATAATCTTTCCGGTGCACTGCATTTAAAAGCTCAATGGTTTTATTAACAATAGCCGGTGTTTTTTTGCGATTTTCATATTCTTTTTGTTTGAACTCCGGAATGAGTCGTATGTAATCTTTCCACCTGGGAGACTTTTTAAATTCTATCATCCAAGCTTGCTCATCCGTGCTAATCTTATTGTCGTTTTCTTGAGAGAAAAAACCTAAATCGTTCAAAGCGCACAACGCTTCAATTGACATTTTGTCGTTGACAAAGTCGATCGCCTTTGTTACTAGCTCTGTAGGTAAATCATTGCAGTCTAAGATTACGCCGAGTACTTCAAGCAAAGGGCTGCCGTGGATTAAAATATTTCTCAAATTGATCTCCATTAGCAGGTTGCTGTATTTCTTCACTATTGCAGTATTTTTATTGTTTTCCTCCAAAATATCGAATATATCAAATAACAAGATTTCGAGCAATACCCGAAATATTTTATCCGACTTATAACGTAATACCAATTGGCCCCCTGTGTGTTTTTTTGTTATTTCTTTTAAGAGAGAGATTCTATTGCTTAAGCAGCGTACCGTCAGTGGATCTCTTGCATGTCCCATAACTAGATTTTTTAACACTTTTTGTGCTTTTTCATCTAGTTTCATTGAATTTACAAAATTCCTATAATTTATCATGGGGATAGCAATGTCCTTTTCAATTTTCTCTATCATTTTATCTTTGTTCGAACGTTGTTTCGCGCTGTTGGGACTTATATTCTGTAAATAATCTATTAAATATATTTTTTCTTCCTCAGTTAGAAAGTTGAGCTTCAATAATTTATTTTTAAATTCTCTGATTCCGTCGAATTTTTGAGGTTGTGCGCCTCGGGTTGGCCAAATTGTATTTGTTCCATTAATTATTTCCAGCCGTGTTTTTATTTTATCTAAATATTCTGTTACTATTGCGCTTGGGTTGTTCGTCCTATACTCATATTTTTCGATTTCTTCTAGACGAGTTTTAAGATTCAAATCTTCAATATCATTATTGAAAATAGAAGTTTTTACAACAATAAATTCTAGTAAATTTATTATGAATTTCCAGTGATGTTTAATAGATGCAAACGATGTGGTGTCTTCGTCAAGGCTGACATTTTTTGCATACAACTTGATTATGTTATCGTCCTTTTCATTAGGGTAATCTAATAATACGGTTGAAGGATGTTTATCTTTTATTTCCGTGACAATAGTTTGCCAATTACTCTTACACAAAGTGATACTATTTATAGAATATTCGATAATCTCCCTGTAGAAAGTGAAATTCCGTATAATATTATTACAAATCGTTTCATTAACCCTTTTCAGTTTTATTTCTACATGTACAAACATCAGTATTAACATAATAACTTCTTTAGCAACAGATTTTAAACAGCTAAGTGGGATCCAAATTTGTTCATAAAATTGATTAGAATCAAAGTGGGTTAAAAGTTTAAGTATAATCACAATAAGTGTCGCCACAACTGGTGGCATGTCGTTCCTTAGCTTGCATAATATTGACTTCGTAGTCAGCAATAAAGCTCTGTGCACCAATGGTTTGTGAACATAAATTATTTTATCTATTTTTGTTTTTATATGCAACAATTCTTTGCGAGTTGTTTCAGAAATATCGCATTTATTCTTTTCTAATTCGATTCTTTTCAGAAGCATACTATTCTTGGTATGACCCAGCATATTACGCAATTTTTTCAAATCATTTACAACTTCGACAGATGTTTCTGCTTTTAACAACGCCTGCGTACATGGTTCCAGGTGAAGAGACTCATTGGTAGATTTGAGCAATTCACCGACTATTTGTAATGTTCTTTCAAGTAATAAAATCATATATTCTTTATTTACATTTACTGAGTATAATTGACCAATAAGTTGTGACATTACTTTGAGTGAATAATCATCTCGTAGTTCCGGTACTAATACAAGGTAGTTGTGATCTTCATCAGGTAGTTTATTTTTTTTGTTTCGAATGTGTTTTTCAATATTTATGGTTTTTAATTCGTCATTAAAATTACGTATTGTTTTCTCAAAATCCCTTCTTTCGAGATACATAAATTGAGGGAAATTATTCCATTTGTTTGCATCATAATTAAATGTGAAGCAACATGAAATGTCTTTGTATTTGCCCAAAATATTTTCTGATTCCATTTTCTTTTTTCTTGGGAAATATAAACTCCATTTGTTGCTTACATGATAATAAAAATGATAAAGCTTGTCTTCCAATCTTTGATATGAATTTTGCGGCATTGATAATCGCAGCTTAAGCAAATGCAAATTATCCAAAATTAACAAACAAACATTAGAATCTATTTTTCGATAGAACATTTCATAAGTGACATAATCACACGTTTTTTGAATTGTTGTGCCTACATCTGTTTCCCACTTCCAAGAATCATTTTGCTCTTCATCGGCAAAATCATTAATTTCATTCTCATTAAATAATTTTTTAGAATACTTTTCGTACATGTCTATTACAGCTAGTATCATTGATCGGATAGCATATGTCTCTTGCCTTCTAATTATATCTTCAGGTTCATCTTCCCATGGGATAAGTGTGGCTTTAAAATCATTCAATTTTGTATAAATATTTCTCTGGAAGGCATTATAAGCCATGAGACTTTTAATGTTGTCCAACATAAGTTGGTCAACTTTTCCTTTCACTTGTATACGCTGTTCATATTTGTCAAATGAATTCTTGAGCAATTCATTTAACTGGTTCAAATTGTTTACATCAAACGTGTAGTATTCTTTGATGTGACCCAGCCAATGTAGGTCTCCTGACCAATAATCATAAAGGATTTCAAGTATATCAACATTATTTGACCGCATAGCATAATAAAATGCAGTCTCTTTAGCTTTGATTTCTTTAGATTCGTCATTGCTGGACAGATGGTCTAGAATGTGCGATTCATGCAGGAGGTATTTTAATATCTTCTTGTTGCTATGTTTACAAATCAAGCTGATTAAATTGACATCTCTATTGATATAACAAGAATTCAGCAAAGTTGTTTCTTGTACATTATTCATGGCTTCAATTACTTGTTTGAATTTCTCCAAACTTCCACATTTTATGTGTTGCTCAATTTTATTGAACATATTATGAATTTCTTTTTTTTCATTTTTTTTGTCTTTGTCTTCTTGAGTGTCCATCTTATCCCAATATCAGGAACAAGCTGTTTTTATCTGTAAGGAAATATACAATACTGGTTATATTACTCATGGAAGTTTAATGAAACATGTTTTTTTTCAGAAGAAGGCTTTTTATTTGGAAGAAAATGTAATTATTGTCAAATTAGACTGATATAATAAGTATATGAGCCCTGTTGAACCCATCCATGCATTCATTTTGTAATATTCATATGACATGAAAATGCCAAGTAATGGCAATAAGTAATTTTGTAAAACCAACATTTTTTTTATCTTACATTTTTCTGTATTAAAAAATCAAAATAATTACAAAGTCACACAAATGTAATCTTGCATGTTATTAAAAATATTTAACACTTTTACATAAACACTAATTAAGGAATAATACACTGAGTAAATGTTTTTTTCATAAATATCTCTTTTATATTTACAGGTGGGAGAGCTATAGTTCGACCTGGGAGGTACCACCGCCGCCCTCAAAATCCGCCGTAAAGCATTACTTGTTTCTGTTGAAGAGGTGCAGTTGCCGGCTACACTTTGAAGCGAGGCAACCATCTTAGTCCTCAGGAGTAGCAACATATCTAAGTTCAAGCTCAGATAGGATTTCGGTCATGTTTGTGGTTGTATGTGGATATCTATGGTGGTGGTAAGGTGGTTTGCATGTTCGTTTGCTACTCTTCTCACATTAAAAAAATAAGCAGATTACAAAAAGATCATGCACTTAAGGTGATGTTAGTTTCTACCAGCCATATAAAATTTAAAATAGGAATGAAGTCTATCTGAGCTTGACTCCAACTTTGGAAGACTAAGATATTCAACTGAACTTTAACACTTTTACTGCGATGCTTATATATTATATCAAGTCCGTGTTGCAGAAGCAGTTTGCAGCTCTGAGCTGCAGCTGTTTTCTGTAGACTGGAGATGCACTGACAATTTACATTGTATTTTTTAGTATCTGTTTAGCATCTATAAATACAGACAAAATGTCTGTCTGCAGTCTTGTAGTGCCGACATAAACATAGCACTTGTGCTAGTCCATAATCCATACAGATTTGTACATACCTAACATGTGTGTACAAGTCGTATGCGCAATACACTAAGTAAAATCCTAAAGGCAAAGCCAAGAGAGCCCGCAAGGAAAGTAGTAAAATATTACTGGCAACAAAAGTTATCCAACTGAAATCAAAGAGTTGCTTCATGGCAGATTATCAGAGCAGCGATGTGACTTCGCCAGTTAAATAATAGTTCTGCCACTTGTCTCTCATGTTTGAAATTGTATGTGGGTGGCCATGATATACAGCAACTACTTCACATCAGGTTCAATAGAGTAGCAGACAAGCATACAGGCCACACACTTGTTTACAACTCTTTTCCAATATTTTTTTTTTTTTAGAAAGGTTTTGTGTCACTGGGGCAACAATGCATTGACAGTACACTATTAAGTCAATTGCCTCATTATTGCATCATCATAAAAGTATGAAAAAATGCAGCAATAGAATGCACAATAGAATTAGTCATAATGTAGGCCCCCAAGCTTAAGTAAACCTTCTGTAGCTTATGAAAGGGTTGGCATAGAAGTGATTCCTACAAAATCATATAAATTTAAGTTAAGTGGCACTAGAAGTTAATTTAGACATTAAAACATAACTAGACTTATGTGATGTAAGTACTCCTGACGATTAACATAGTCGCTTAAATTGTAAGTTAATCCCACAACCAGAGGTGTTGTTGTGGGATTAACTTAACAACACCTCTGGTTGTGGGATTAACTAACCAATACACAAAAATTGTTATGGCAGATTATGAAGGAAACAGTGGTCCCTCCCTTGGTCGCAATATAGTTGTCCCAGCCATTAACACTGTCACTGAAAAATACTGTAGAACTTACCCATAAGTTATCCAAGTAGTTATCCAAGTTTGTTTGGTTGTCGTTATAAGAATTAGGAACTTGCAGAATTTCTAGTGTCAAACTCAATTTAACTCAAGTAATACATAAAAATACGTCACAGATAATGCAATAAATAATGCAAGCTTTCACTACTGCACTTTACTATACTATCTAGGATTTAATTCACTGTCATTGTATCAGCTTATTCATTTGGACACAGTCATATATTTTAATATTCTATGACTTAAATAAACGAGTAACGCGTATTCAGATTTCATTTTCCTTCAATCGAAGTTATGTTTCTTATAAAATACAATATCTTTTTTTTAATAACAAAATAAGAATCAGGAAATATATAATTAGTGTTGCCAGTATGAAGTATTAAAATAATTATGAATAAATTGTAATTATAATGCTTAACGACCATTTTGTAAAAGGACATTGACCTGATTTAACAATAAAATAAATAGTAATGGCGAGTGATTGTTTATTTTAATTAAAAATCAACAATAGTTTTGTGATTTACCATATTTTGATGAATTCTGTATTATAATTAATTACAACAATAACATGTGTATTTGATCCAATAATATAATAATAATTTTAATAGGTAAAATTTTGAGTAGCGCAAGTTGAAAGTTATTTGTTTTAAGAATTGCAGTAACATTAACTATTTGATACTAGATGGCAATGAAATCATTGCTTTGTAGTGTCTCCCTTCGACACTAGATGGCTACGCTTTCCTTATATACAATGAACACTATGAACTGATTCTGATGCCATCTAGTGTCCAATACTATACAAAGTACTGTGACAGCGCCATGGATTTTACTGGTGGGATAATTCAATTAATTATTCGTTATACATAGAATCCTTTGAAGTGTTGTATTCAGCCAGCCATTCCGATTTACGATTGCATTATGAAGTAACATTATTCATATTAGTTTTGAACATTAATTCTTCCATAAATATAGTAATATTACTTTGTCAATGGTATTGTCAAGTTCTTGCCTAATAACCCGTGCTTAATAACCAATGGACCTAGATGGTCCAGTGTAGTTCAGGCAGGGCGTCTTAATATAATAATCTGCTATACTTACACGACTCTATTGTTAGGCTCTCGTCGATGTAGGAGATAGGTAGAGATTTTTCAGGATTCGAGGTTTCCTTCTATATCCGGGCTACTTCGCAAGGGGATCGAACGCTTCCCGGATGTAGTGGAGGATGTTAATTAAAATATTATTGTGTTTCGATTGGAAAGTTCCAGTTGCAGGCTATACTTATAAGCGAGGCGACTATCATAGTCCTAAGAATAGCAATGCATGTAGGTACATACGACTTTCATTTATTTCAGGACTATAGGTTTTTTGACGTTAAATATCTATGTACCAGTTGCAGCGACTACTGCACATGAATTGACCTTCACGTTCGATTGTTGCTCTTTTTAGATAAAAAATACATCATGCCACTATTCTAAATGGTGTACAGTAATGGAGATGTATTTTTGGCTTATTACAGGGGAGGTACCAAACTATAATCAAGAACGACAACTCGTCCATCCTTATAACGCAGGATTTTTGACCAAAATAATAAGTTTAAAATTTAAAAAGACTAGAAAATCCCTGCACATGTTGACTACGAAACTAGAAAAAAACGTAACAAAAATATTCAAGACAGCTCAAATCGCTCTTGTGTGGCGACCGCTAGGATTCTATCACATGTACTGAATGTGCATCTTCAGTTCATATATTCGACAGTGTGTCGTCGGGATGTGGACTGCACTCAGTTGAACTACTCGCAATGGGCTACTGGTACTTGCGTGTCGTCAATTCAGCCTGTCAGATGAGAACCGCGTACATTTATCGTGAACCGCATAACCGCGGTTGCTAGTTTAAACAACTTTCTTTCAGCTTACCCCTCAAATTATTGTAGCTGTAATTATCCGCAAGTAAACTACGTTCCTACTTAGCGTTTAAGAGTGACATTTATCACCGGTAGTGATCACTTACCATCAGGTAGACAGTATTATGGAAAAAAGTTAAAAAATGAGATTTGTATGTAAATAAAAATAAACAATACGTAAAGAAACATGTCTAGTAGTTAAGTTATATATTTATTAATTAGTGGTTGCAAAAGAGCATTTTGTTCACCTGATAGTAGAAGTAATGGCTGTGGTCCGTAGAGCAGGAGTGTTAGCGGAAGTTGTTTAGAATGGTTGCCTCATTAGTAAGTAAGCCGGTAACCGTACCTTTCTACTGAAACGCAAGAGTCGCTTTAAGCTCGAAATGGGTGTAGCAGTGGAACCTTCCCGGTAGATGCGTGTAAGTGCTACCGCGTGTAAGCATATTAAAAATGTTGAAATACAGTGCCTAAGCTTTGAGAAGCACAGATCAAACTAGGCTAAGATTCTTCCTCCCATTGGCGGCAGTGCGGTGACCACTTAACGTAAACGGACTGCTCGCTTGCTACTTACATCTCGGTGTTCGTGTCCGACCACGCACTCTGGAGGGTTCCGCAGTAAGAGTACAGTAGTCGAAACCCAGCACATGATGGTTATAAGCTGGAGAGAAGTTGGGTTTACTGGTGATGCCAATTGATGCTGTAGCATCAGGTCGGGATTGCTAGATTATTGTAATATTACTGAAACCATAGACTACTAAATTTTGATCGATCAGACAAGCGAAAGTCGCCTTCATAAAAATTAAAGATTCATATCTTATCTGCCTTTCGAATTTTATATTTATGGTGTCCATATTCGCCGAGTAAAATGGTTTTAACATACAGTCATGAATATTATTTTTATGAAAATGAAATAGCAAAACTAACTCCGTCCTGCAGCCGGGCGATGGCGTTTACTGTCGGTTACTGCCGGTCACTGTCGATCATTGCCGATCACCGCCGGCCACTGCCGGTCACTGCCGGTCACTGCTGATCACTTCCGGTCACTGCCGGTCACTGCCGATTACTGCCGATTACTGCGGGTTATGAATATCAGCAACCATAAAGACGAGGAGTTCTTTTTGGAGAAATTCGAGCGTTGCTACAGCTTAAGCCTGAAGACAGATTAGTCGTCTAATAATGCTCCTTTTTGATTTGACATGATCTGACTGGCTCTGAGTTTTTGGTATCGAGTTATTGGGAATTAAAGATTTGTATGAATATTTTTTGTAAGAGACACATTTTTAGGAGGTACTTTTGTGAAATTAGTGTTACTGAGTGTTTATATGTTACTTAATTTATCTGTATCCTGCAAAGGAAGAAAATAATTTGATATTATACCAAAAATATATTGGTATTAAGATCTCTATTATATTAAAAGTGTGAGCGTACCGCCGTTCCGTTCCATCGAAACTTAACAATAAATTAACGCCCGAAGTGAGTCTGGCGGTGGTATCTCCTCGATCGAACAAATTTAAATTCAAATATTTTATTTCATTGTAAGGTATTTACATACGCTTAATGTATGTCAAGGATACATTGTAAAATTAGTAAATTATTAGGAATGAACCTATTAAGGTTCCGTTTAGTCATTTGGCTGCAGAACCCTGAAAATATATGCGAGGTATATACAATTGTTTTGTAAGTATGAAATCTACCGGCATTGCATAGCGGCGTCGAGGGCCGGTCTCCATTGTATAAAATCTGGGCCAATTGTGTTTCAGACGCGAAATCTGTAGCAGCGAGTTTTATTCTCACTTCTACGTAATTGAATTTTATGAAAATCATGGAAAACGACATTGTTGTATGAATTTAACATGTTTTTTTATATGGACGTAATATAACTATATTATGTAAACAATAATCAATCACAATGTATCTTTTTAATCATTTAATGCTGTGTTAAATCCTTTCTATATCTCAACGCTGGATACGGATCTCTCTACACAGCTAAAAGATGCCTGACGCATACCCCACCACGCTGGTCCAATGCGTTTTGAGAGACAAACCTGTTCGCTAACCTGCCTGCCGATTGTTTCCAAACAGTCACTAAGCACGAAAGCGGGTTTAAAATTTAATCACTAGTTGGTCACTCCGATCGGAACAATCAACGCAAGCCACGATTAATATATCAGTATAAGAAATATGGTTCGGCCAGGAAGGTATAACCGCCACACCCGTTTATTATGCATATCTTAGTCCTCAAGAGAAGAAACGATCTGATCAGCTCTAGATGACACTCCTGTTCGAAGTGGCGTGGTTACGAGTTTATGGGAGGCAGTGACCACTTGCTGGACTGCACGCTCGTTTACTATTTCGCGTTCATAAAAACTTGTATACCCTGTTAAATTGGTTTGTTTTTTTTTAACATTTTTAGCGCTCATTTAGTTTATACTAGCGACCCGGTCCACTTTCGCTTGTGTTAGAGTTTATATTTATGTACATTATTTTCTTTACTTAGTTCCAAAATCTAACAATTAGAAATATCTATTTCGAACGACGACTGAATTACTATATCGGATTTAACTATTTAATTTCTCGTCCAATTTGTACAAAAAACTTATCTTATTATGCACCAACACCTTCCACAGGGATCACTCTACCTGTTGTTGATAACTGGGACAAAATCCGTCCAGTACTTTTTGAGTTTATGGCGAACAGACAGACAGACAGACTCGATGGGAGGCTTTGTTTTATAATATTTATAGATAAGACTCTGTTCTCAATATGCCATGTTTTCAACCCGCCAGTATAACTCGTATAATAATCATTTCAATGCAAGTCCCTTTATAAATGTCAATGTACCACGTGTTTTCTTTCTCCTATTTGTTAAACACGTGGCACTCCATACATTATGCAATATAACGGGTACTCACGATTAACGATTTTTGATTTTTAATTGCCGATATTTCGAACCAGTTGCATGGCTCGTGGTCACGGCGATACTGCGGTGGCGGGGGGTAAACTGTTGACAGCTGCTAGTGACAGATTAATCTATCTACCTTACGTCTAGTTCGTTTTTCCTTTTTGCGTTCCATATCACGACACACAACACTAATTGTATCTTTACGCACTGAACTTTGCACTATTTGTGATTTACATAGACTAACCACTGGATTCCACGTTTGTGCTAACTTAAAACCATCGTCTCTATTGAAGTTCTGAGGATGTTTCTTGATCTCTATTGCCTCTCTTACCAAACGTGGAAAGTAATGGCGTTCAGCCGAGATCACCCGAGGTTGGTGTAGTTGTATCCAGTGGTTAGGTCCTGAGTTGAGGATGTGCTCGGCTACCGCAGACTTCTTTGGATCGTTCTTTTTGACTGCGCTGATATGTTCTTTAATCCGTTGAGATATAGCCCGTTTTGTTTGCCCTATGTACGAGCTACCACAGCTACAGTCAACCTTATATACCCCTGGGCACTGATATGGGATTGTGTCTTTAGGTGAACGTAGATATGCCGCGACCTTCTTATGGGGCGTAAATATACATTTTATATTATATTTTCTCGTTAAGAGTCTACCTATCTTGTCCGTTACACCTTTAACGTATGGGAAATATGCGGAATGCCGTTCAACTGTACTGGTCGTTTTATGTTTATGTTCAGGCCGTTTAACTACAGGTGTGTGACCATTACAGCGCAAGACCTCTTTTAGGTGTTCCAACTCCTGCGCCAGGTGATCATGGTCACACAGTTCGTATGCCCGGTTTACGAGTGATGTAGCTACCGATGCCAGGTGTGTAGGATGGTGATGTGATGTGCCATGGAGGTATCTGTCAGTGTGAGTAAGTTTCCTATGTACAGCATGACCAAATGTACCATCAGAACGGGTTTCTAATGCGACGTCCAAAAATGCCAA
>DWON01006170.1:0-14134 GCA_018251015.1 Phocides pigmalion okeechobee
GTTTGTGATTGTACGTGGCTGTCTATGGGCTACGACTACTTAAAATCAGGTGGTTTGCATGCTCATTTGCTGCTCTTCTCACATAAAAAACAAGCAGGAGCCGCCGTGAAGCAATCTTGGTTTTCACAGAAATACAGCTGGCTACACTTACAACTGAATCTCAAGAGTTATAATTTATCCGCGATTGAGTGTAGCTGAATCTTTAGTTAACTATAGAAGTTGTTATAGTCTTCCCCGGGCGTCAGTGGTTTCTTACCATAAGATAAGGCATACTCGGTTGCTACTTCTGTTCCATAAAACAATTTTATACTCGGTATATTCGAAATCTCTACATAGTATACACAATAATATACAAATATATGCAAAATATATACAAATTCGCTTCTGCGTCTGTACGCTTAGATCTTTAAAATTTTGCTTCTGATTTTAATGCGCTTTTCATTAATAGACATAGTGTTTCAAGTGAAAAGTTTTCATAAGTAATACATATAGAGAAAAGCCGAGCATTTCAAAGATTTGTAATGTCGTAAATGCATCCGTGTGAAATCGTGGCGGCTTCCTAGTATATGGACAAAACCTACAATATATATTGGGCCCATTTTCTTGGAACTATTTTTAAATCTGTAATTGATAACATACATATTACATTTAAAAATTTTAGAGCGAAATCTTTCAGAAGTGTGGTTTTTGTTAGTACTATGCTTAATGTATAGCGATACGATACTTTTTTGATAAAAATAATACTTAAAAAAGGACCTTTTTAACTTTACTTATTTGTAGTTATTAGTTAATAGTTAATATGGTACTGTTATACATATGATTTTGAATTAATACTATCGCGGAATTTATACTTTTTACTATGCACCGAGTACTCATGTGTAACGATTTTTCATTTTGATTGGCAGTTTCGCCGTGACCACGAGCCATGCAACAGGTTCGAAATATCAACAATCAAAAATAAAAAACAACGTTAATCGTATGTACCCGGGACATAGCAAAATGTACCGGGTACACAATTTATATCAGGTACCTAAATCAATATTGCGGGCAGAGCCGCAGGTTATCAGGTATCTCAGCTAATATTGCAGGGGGAGCCGCAGGTTATCAGGTATCTCAGCTAATATTGCGGGTAGAGCCGCAGGTTAGCGATAGTTTTACATATCGACGCTAACTTTACGGTAGATTCTCGTGCACCTAATTTCTCATCAGTCAACTAGCGCGTGTAATCATTCGCGATAGGTAATTACACGCGTAACATTTTGAGATCCACCGCATCCTACATGGCATAATTTTAAACATTACTTCCTAGTGCTAGCTTAATGGTAAATTTAAGGCCTCTCACAGGAGTGCGTGGTTCTATACCGTATAATCGTATTTTTCAAAGTAAAATGTGTTTTAGAAATACACGCGTAGAAATCCCTGCTCGTTTTGCCCTTCGAATCGAACCAAATATAAGGGTTAAAATCAGGATAAAAAAACCCAAGAGTTATTTTCACTACGATCATCATTGGCAATAATTGCCATTTAACCCAATTTTTACTTCACATATATTAAGCGTGTAAAGTAAAAAAACCAGTCCAGACATATACAAAGACTAATACGCAAACATCAAGAATATAATTCAAAAACTTTTTTATAGATCAGCTCAACCGAGAATCGACTGCGGATACATCAGCTTTACCGTAATATCGTCACTGCATTCCCTAGTGTGAACTTCACCGTAGGTTTCCGTGCAACAAAATTTCTCATCAAGGCACTAGCGTGTGAGATCATTCGCGATCAGACGGTAATTGAACGCTACGTGTTGACATATGAGAAACGGTGGATCCTGTGTCGCTTAAGAACTTATATTTTAACTTCGACACGCCCAGCAAACTGGGCATTTTATAATTCACTGTGAACTTCGCGTTTGACCGTTTGTTTTGAACTACGCGCGTTTGATAGTTTGTTTTGAACTTCGCGCGTTCGACAGTTTGTTTTGAACATCACGCGTTTAACACTTTATTTTATATGTCATTCTTCACACGCCAAAAGATTCTCCTAAAAATATTAGGGCAGAAGAATTAGAAAATCCTTCCAGTATGGACAAAAGACATGTTAATTGAATGTACCACTTGACAATATATTATGTAACAAGTACATAAATGTGAAAGTATATAGCTTTAAAGGAACTCAACTCATATAATGTGTAGTGAGCACTCGTACTTGCCGTGCGAGTTACTTTCGCTCGCCTGATGTGCGTAATTAGCACGCAATTACCTCACTGCTGTGCCTACACAGCAGGCGTGTTTCGGGACATTTCCCTACTATTTAGTAGAGATGTGTCTGATCTTTAAAATTATAAATCTTCGAATACTGCTCTGATTACGGATCCGAATACGGATCATTAGTGTTTAGATTCGCGCATACGGATACGGATCATTGGTGTCTAGATGCGCGAATACAGATACGGATCATTGGTGTCTAGAACCGCGAATACGGATACGGATACGGATCGTTGATGTCTAGATCCGAAAATACAGATACAGATACGGCTTATTAGTGTCTAGATCCGCGAATACGGATCATCTGTGTTTAGATCCGCAAATACGGATACGGATCATTGACGTCTTGAGCCGCGAATACGGATCATTGGTGTTTAGATCCGCGAATGCGAATATGGATACGGATCTCAACTTAAAACATTTACTCTCGATGTCAACACGTGTGATAGTAAAGAGACTGCCGCTTTATTGGCATAATTCGATATGTGACGTGTTTGTTTTGTAAAAAAATGTCTACAAGGATGTTTAATCGTGTTAATGTGGAAATACTTTACAACAGTAAATGATAACCTTGCCAATTGTAAAATTTGTGACAGAAAATTTCTGTCATATCGCTCACACATATTTATCAAAATTGTTATGAATTTATAAATAATATGAATTTAATAATAGGCATAAAAGATACTTTAGAGATCCGCCAAAAAGTAACGGATATACATACGGATACAGATCTTTATCCTGCCTTAGATATCCACGGATACGGATATCCGGTACAACACGACTATTTAGTAGTCATTTTAGTCTGCCGCTAGTTTAGTCTAATTTGGTAGTAATGACAGCCATTCGTAAAATGCTTGCCGTTTTCCGAGTGCCGTGGCCCCTAGCCACACATTTTGAGGTCCCGTTGGCAAGTAATGATAAAACTGCTGGCTTTTTTCTCCCGGACAGCTCTCTAAACGCCGATAAAGTATTTTTACTGTGTAACTTTGACATTAATTACAATGTAACCTACTAATATTATAATGAGGTGACATTTTGATTTTTCTTTGACCTGTATCAAATAAGATCCGAAATTACTGGTTTCATTCTAACCATTTTTTAAATAGAAAACTTCTTTATTAGGAAGTGACAGAGATAACTGGTTCGAAATATGTTTGTATGTGGATGTTGACATAACCTAAATGTTATATACGAACTCACGAGTGTATTTTGTTTTTACTAACATAGTTGAATTTGTGTTATAGTAACCGAATGTATGAACTCATGGTCTGAATTAAATGTATTATTATTTTTGTTATTTTTATAATCATTTCACATTAGGTAGTTTTTTCATTTACTCTACTAACAAGAACTTATTTGAAGGTGGGAGAACTATAGTTCGACCGGGGAAGTACCACCGCTGCCTTCATAATCCGCCGTAAAGCATTACTTGTATTTTGGTTGGAGAAGTGCGGTTACCGGCTACACTTTGAAGCGAGGCGACCATCTTAGTCCATAGCGGTAGCAACGTATAACGTTCGAGCTCAGATAGGATTTCAGACGTTTTTGAGGTTGGACGTGGATGTCTATGGGCTGTGACTACTTAACAAAAAAAATAGAACTTATTCGTTGCCCTTTCATACAATCAATGAAATATGCATATTAATGGTATATAAAGGGTTTATTGTTACAAATTTTCGGTAAAGATTATTGGAGTTTATAACACTTCACATATGAAATTGCATTTCAATGGATGATACAGTTTGTGCTGAATAAAATTTTCCTTATTTATACATGAGTAAATTTATGATCACCCTACACTGTCGTCACGTATTGAGGCTTGTATTAGAGTAATTAAGTTTATTGCGACGGCGGGAGGCTCTTTGACTTCATACCACTTTGTACTTCCAAATTGTATTACCTACTTAGGGAATTTTGATATTTATACTGTGAACATATAGGGTATAGAATACGAAATAGGTATATCGATTGGGAACGTACCATAGTTTTCAATATTCGATCTTTTGCCCGAAATACGTTGGCACATGGTGGGGCATGGTGGCGCGTGGTGACTCGTGGTGGCGCTTGGTGGTAACCATAACGGTGACATGCAGAAGGTTCTGGGATCAATTCCCAGTCAAGCAAGTTTTAGGTTATAAATTTAGATTTCTGTCCTGGATCTGGGTATTTCTATTCATCTTTGTGTGTCCATGCCGCCCACGATATAGAGAATTTTAACACATTAGATTGTGAGTGTTGAAAGCATTGTTGTCAATGTCTTGAAAGGTGGTAGAACAGTTGAACCGTGGAGGTACCACCGCTGCCTCCACAACCCGCTGTAAGGCAGTTCTTATGTTTCAGCTGGAGAGGTGCGATGGCCTTTTGCGCTTATAAGCAAGGCGTCAATCCAGTCCTCAGGATTAGTAAAGCATGTATGCACGTCATCGCTACGCACGTTTGCTACTTTTCCAACTTAAAAAAAAAATGTCGTGAAACATTTTTCGTTACGGTTAGAGAAGTAAGGTTCATAAAGATGGTTGCCAAGAAAGTTTGCAAAGAAAGAGGCCGTTTTAGTCCTCAGGAGTAGCAGCAAATAAAAATAATTTACTTACCTTATTCGCCGCGATATGGTTAAAAAATCAAAACCACAAAAATATCCTTCTATCACCAAATTGAATCTCTGAATAAAACTCTCATTTTTCTAAGAAATCGCAAGTAAGGTTGGATTTAATAGAATAATCTGCTATGCCATTGTGATCCGACAATAGACGAAGTCATATGACAGTAGGTATATTATTATATGTCAGATCCAAAGAATAAATATCTGTAGAAGTTATATGTAAAAAATGCACGAAAATTTTTGTACACTTTGGTGCTATTTTCATATGTATTTTTAATTCAGCCATGGATGCTTTAAAAAAATCACCTTCATCTTCATTTTTGTTTTCACATTTCACTAAATGATTATCATAATCTTAAATTTCGTTTCTGTATTTAATTAAATGCATCGCCATTATTTTTTCAACTGTCGCCTTTGTATACTTTTTTTAAATCCCGTTTTCTCTGTAGCCAGTGTCACAAATTTTCACGTTAACATTAAAAAAATAAACCATATCCAATAATTATGACTAATAAATGATATGTACTAATGAACTGTAATGGACGTGTTTGTTATTTATTTTAGTCATTTCCTCTATAATTTTTTATTATCTACATATTTATAAGATATTTATTTCTTTTATTGTGCTATGGACGGAATAAACTTTTTTCGTTCTTTCTTTCCAATGGGTTCAAGATAAATGTCACGATACTTCTGCGTGATGTGTGTTCATTGGTTATGTTATTATATTATATGGGAGGCCCAAAACGTGCCCAAAGCACCGTGACAGCCGCACGTGATCCATTCTTTTCTGGGAAACAAGAAATAGTAAAAATTGGATAGGGTCTACAAAAAAGGTGCAAACAGGTCTGCTTTAAAACCAGCAGTATTAATGACTTTAGTATAATAATAATCTCTGGTGTTGCAAATTTATAGGCGACGGTGACTGCTTTCCATCAAATAACTAGTGCCTTATCAAACTCAAATTCAAATTCAAATATTTTATTTCATTGTAATTATTATTTACATACATTTAATGAACGTCAAGCGTACAATGTACATCGGCTTTGAGCGCCCTGTTGAATAAGGTTGACCGGGAGAAAAAAGCCGGCGGAAAAAATCGCTACGCTAATTTACAACAAAAAAAATATACTGTGATCGTCCATATCTTGAGGCACGTTGGTGGTAAGACTGTCCTGAATGCCGTGGTAAGAAATTACATGGCGCGGCATAGCTTCAACTTTTTACACATACATCTTTGAGAACTTTATAAGAAACTCTTTGACACAAGGTCCTTCACGATACTTCCCTTAAATACTAACACAAGTAGTAATTAATATGCATTTAAGTCAGAGATGTACCGGGGAATCTAACCCCAGTATCCTTGGTTGGTGGTTCGTGATTAGAATAATATAACTAAGAATCGCTAACATGAATTATTCGAACAGAAGGCACCTGGATACCTATAATTTGAAAATGAATATAACTTATCCATTTTTACATTTTCATTCGTAGAAAGCTTAGCGCGTTCGCTGAATACAAACTGCGGTGATCTCGAATCCTACTGCATTGATCAACCGAACGGAATAACGTTAGATCTTGCTACTGTCTCTGATTTTTCTAAATCTTTTCGTATCACGCTAGTGTCTTTATTGCTTGTATTATTGTGTAAAAAAGCAGAGTATTTGCTAGTGTTTCGCTTTGCTTCAACGGTTTCAACCTTTGGTCCGCGGATTCTGAGTGGCAAACAATTTCAAACACTTAGTCCCACGTTTGAATGACGCTGCTGATGATAAGAGGGCTGTATTATATTTCGCACAGAGAATTACGATCGCTATTCAACGCTGAAATGCAGCTAGCGTTCTTGGCACCATGCCACATGGGCACGGACCCTTTATTTAATATAACTATAAAATTGACTAAATAAAAGCTTAGCCTAAGCAACCTTGTTTACGCTTTTATTTAAGCTTTAAGGATATCAATTGTTTATTAATATTTTTTCCAACAAAAATTGAAATTTAATTAGCAAACGGATGCATTGCATCCGATTGCGAGTTCTAAGTGCGGTTGGTAACAAGTTGAAGATGGAGTAACTTGTTACCAACCGCACTTAGAACAAGAGACTCATCCGAAGTCAATCGCAAATGCTTTACATATTTCAATTCTTGTCCTTTCTTTTACATAATATGCAAGTATTATCCATAGGAAAACCCTCCTCTTGAATCACTTTGTCTATTCATAAAAACCGTAATAAAATCTAAATAATCAAAATAAGATTTTGTTTTATAATAGATAAAGAATAGCCGACACCTGCGACTTTATCTGTGTTGTTTATTATATTAACGATATATTGTTGAGACTATTTTATAGATATTATGTAAGGATGATTGGATAAAATCGAAACATATTAAATAAATTATATTCTATAACATTTGTAGTCAATACTTATAAGAAACCTCGTCGTTTTAATAAAAAAAGTATAGTCCCTTACTCACGCGGACTGCTTCCCAATAGGAGTATTGTGTGCGGATTAAATTATATCGAATATACCGCGATCAGAGCGAGGAAATTGTTATAGAGACCAGGAATATATGAACTTAGGAACAATTTTATAATGTTTCAAAGAAACAAATGTTCCTCAAAGACGTTATAAATGTAAACGTTACAATTTATTTAGTGTTTCAATCGAAAACGGAAATTTTAATTGAAAACTAACATCTCCATACATCTTTGGATAGCTCGTAGCGAGACATTTGGGAACTAGGATATGACATATAAGAAATTTAATAACTTACTTACTTACATATATGATCGTGGGATCACGGGCCGCGCAGCTGTTTCGTAATATCGGCAATCGAAGAATTAATTGTAAGTATTCACAATTAATTCACGAGTATTCGTTTCATAGTAAAATGTAAGACATGACTAAGATATGATATAACTTGTACTTGTCTGTAGTTGAACTACGATTAGTTTGAAAATAATGCAGTTAAGATAATTAATATTATCAAGCGTTAATTTGCAGTATGTTTCTTCCGTGCTGCCAGTTATCAAAATATATAATTACTGTAGTGTTAATGTTTATAAAAAAGATCCAATCTACCTGATTCTATTTTAAATTAATTGTAAGGAGCTATTCTAATTAAGCAGTTCAAATACCAACCATACATATTAGTCAAATTTACGTATTTAAGAACGTAATACATTTTTACATCTTCCTATGATGCCGTCAGTGTTGTATCTAAAGCACATAGAGGCTGCAACCATTTTTATATCTACTTAACAGGCTTAGAGAATACGCCCCCAATGGGTATTGGTATAGATTGTGACGGTATCGAGAGAATACGGACACGAAATAGAAGTCGGAGATTATTAAACTGACTAAAACGTGTCGGGAAAAGCTTGCCGACTGGCATCTGTAGATAATAAATACTTAACGTGCCTCCTGAAGAGCTGATATGATAAAAATGCCCCTAGTTATCACCCAAACAACTTCTGACCGTACTCGATCCGCACTTAATTTTAAACCATTTATAATCTACATATACAACAGAGTTATGATCCTTTCAATACAGATCAAATATTCCCAAGTCTTCAGTTTAAGTATTGCGACCGACGAAGCTTGTTTAAGAAGAAATGAGGTTCCGATTTTCACGTGGCCGGTTGACTAGCTCTGAATCGTCGTCACGGTGTGCTGGCTACTATCTATTTTTTCAGGAAACCTACGAATACACCCTGATTTTTAATATTACCTTCTTATTATATTCCTTTATAATATTTTTTTATTATACGAAAGAAATAGGAAGTCCTCACGCTTGAAAAGTCTCAAGTTTCTTTGAAAAGGTTCTCAAAAATGTATTAAGTCTTAGAGTCTTAAAGTTTTGGCTTTATTGGTCTATGGCCTACCTCCTCTCATTCTAAAAGTCTCGCGCCCGTTAATGGCGTGGTATTTATTGGTCTATGGCTAACCCCTCTCATTCTAAAGCACCAGTGTCCAGTTGTGGCATGATATTGATTTATGGTGCAAGAATATATTTCATACTTTTTCAGGTGGCGCGATAGAGTAAAATTAGTTCCTCTGATTTTGATTTTAGTCTATGAAATAAATAAAATGGCATCTTGTGACAGTCCCCTCGAGGTTGGAAGCCGTCACGTTTGCACTCGTGTGGGGTAACACATGCGATCTGATCTAAGATTTATATAGAGATGATAACATTTGCCCATTTACAAAACTAAAACCATTGTGTAGTTGAAAAACTTTTTTGTTATGAAAGATATACGATCACTTAGATCCAGAGAACGAATCTAATATTCGTTATTTAGATGCGTGCTGATCAGGAATGGAACACAGATCTCTTTGACCAGAATCAGGTATGAAACCATTTTGGAAACCGTATATTATATACGTACCATTATATGGATAAAAGTTTATTTTAAGTGAGAAGAATGGTAAACGAGCGCTCAGATCGTCTGATGTTCAATAGATGTTGCAGCTCGTAGACATCCAATTTCAAACAAGACTGAATTCTGACTGATTCGTTTCTGTTTCTCAAGACTAAGATAGTCGTTTTTCTTCCAAGTGTAGCCCGCAATTCATGGCAATAATGAGGGTGGCGGTATAGGCAGGTCAGATAGGACCTAAATCCTGCTTGAGATTGTATGTGAAAATCCCTGATTTACAGCGACTACTTAACATCCGTTGGTCAGCACGGTCGTTTGCTACTCTTCTCACATAACAAATCTGCACATCAGGCATGAAATAAATCACGACGAAATATATGAACAGGTAATAAATAACATCTCTATGTTATGTCTCATAAAATATTCGTAGCACGCGCAAAGTGCCAAGCGCATGTCAGTCTGCTTCAGTTCTTAACTCTTTAACACGCTCTTCGCATAGCAGTCGCAGATAGTTTCATGAGCTGTCGAAGAACAGTCTGGAACAATGGGAATATTTCAAAACTTCAGCACCCCCTACTACCATCTCTTCGAATTTACGTATATTAAGTTACTTCTATATTTTGTATTTAGAAACAATTGAAACATTCTAAAAAATTCTTATCAAATTTAAGCTCATTTTTTAATCATCATATAGGCTGTATAGCACTACTGAAATTAATTATCATTTCTTTAACATTAGAGAAAAGCGAGGTGAAAACTGCAAGTTAAGAGTTCTAATAAAGATTTCGAAAGTATTTGTAATCTACCGATGTACTCTTGACGAACGTGATAATTAAACCAAACTTTCTCATTCTGATGGAAGACGATTGAGGTTAGACGTAAATGCCCATGGACTGCAGAACCATTTAACATTAGATGACCTGCATGCTCATTTGCTACTTTTTCAATATAAAAAACTAATATTACATATAAAATTTTACTAGGATAAAATATATACATAAATTTCATTATACTACGTCTTAACATCGATCTAAAGCCCTCCGAAGCCTTCGCAAACAATTCTCAAAATTTAATGTCGTTAAGAATTTTGCGACTCCAAGAATCCTTTGGCAAATCTTATAATGCGATCTATACACTGCGCGCACGCAGCGGAGCGTACAAGTCGACAAGTCGCGGAGGCTGTGTTCTCGACCGAGAAATACCGAATACGTAAGTCTACGCCGTAGCGTAACGTCGTAGCGTCTACGGTGTAGCTGTGTTGTAGCTTCACTCGGGAAATTACTCTCTTGTTTTGTATTATTTTTAAAAGGATATTGAAAGTTTTATTTTTATTTTAATGGAGAGATTTTTATTTTAGTACACTGATTGCAGTGGTATTGGTAGTTCTTTTGTGCGTTTTTGGTGCGTATACAAGCTTTACTTAAACGAAGCGACCATCTTAGTCCTTAAGATTACCTATACATCTATGTACGATTTCAGATGTGAATTTAATACGCTAAAATTGCTTCATATTTCAAATAAGTGTGGCGGGGTCCCTGGTCAAACCGTCAAGGTAAAATGAACTCAATTTTACTGTCAGAATTGTAATCGATACATATTTTTATCTTTCTTTTTTACATTAGTCACCTACGATTTGTTATGTTAGTCATTTATGAAATGTATAAAATATAACTTTGTCAAATACTTTTAGACATATAACTTTTTGTAGATATATTAAGTTATGTAAATAGGACCTGAACTTTTGAACTAAAAAATTTGGCTTTTATGACCCCAAAACTATTATTGAGCGAATGTTTGCATTTATATATTATTGAGAAATGGGTCTCGCGTTTAACAGTTTTCCGTCACCAAAATCGAACCCAGACCTCCCCGTACCGATACCACAACTCTACGAACACCAAAGTTACCGACTTCGAAAATCGGAATAAATCGCATTTGTCTCTCTATAAAGGATCCCTAATTATTAATAGCGGAATATGCAAAGTTTGTTGTCTTCTATTTTGTTGATTTAACTCCAACTTCCGTTTTAATTCTACCGCCAAGCTTGCTAATTAGAATTTTAGATTGGGAATTTCATATTCGTTATAACGTGCCCCGCGGTACGAAATGGAATGTTAATTTCGTTATATCATTACGGGTTTCGTTTCGTAGTGTTTCAAAGGGTTATCGTAGTGTTTCAAAGGTCGTATTATAAAACCAATGATTATTTAAATGATAAATTCATATGGTCTGAAACGACTCCAGCTCCACTTGCTCCATTAATTTGAGTTAATATTTGTAAATTACATTTTTAAAGAAGGAAAAGATGTGGACTTTCTTTCGCTGACTCTTCTCCAAAACGAAACGCCTTACGAGTTGGTGGTAGTTTATTGACGTTCAAAAACAGTTCTGTAATGAATCTACTTTGAATAAAAATATTTTGTTTTGATTTGATTTGGTTCATTATTGTTACTGTCCCACAGCTGGGCACGGATATCAGAATGAGAAGTGTTAGAGTATAGTTCGTCAAACAAATTAATTATTACTTGTTTTAATGATGAAAGAAATTATCGTGAGGAAACATACCTGCAACTCCATAATGATATCAGTGGTGTGAAGGCTACAAATCCGCTCTTAATATATATGATGAACTATAGCGAAAGTCGTTTCTTTCTGAGGAGACATCTGTCCAGAAATGGGACGAAGATGTGTGGATGAAGAAGATAAAACCTTACAACAGCTTTCAAATCAGAACAACATATTTCTAGTTATGGGATGTAAAAAGTCTACTAATTTTTAATTTTGTGACAGGCCGCTGAGGGATTTCTCAATGGTCGAGAGACCAGAGTTTAGTCAAATGGCACATATTCATTAACTTAGCTTCAAGAGTACGTCAGGGATTTTTTAAAATTGTTGTTAATTTGTTAAAACTAAGCACTATTATTACTACTAGTAGTAGTTTTAAAGAGTGATTACATATTTTTTCCGCTTGGCTTTGAAACCTTGGATCTGTGTGGTTCGAGTTTCAAAAAAATTTTTCAAACGTAAAATAATGAATTCGTGACAAGAGGGCTGGTTCGTATCTCGTTCAGAGAATTATGATTACTATTCAACGTTGAAATGCGGCTTGCATTCTTGGTATCGTGCCGCATGGGCATGGACCCCTTTAGACTGTTTAGGTTAGGCGTTTATTATAATTAGTTTTAAAATTTTCATCATTGAAATTAAAATGTCAATAAAATAAAAAATGAAAATTTGTCAAAATTAACTACCGTCATAATAAAAATGTGACAAAAAAACGAATTAACTTCTTATAGGCATAATATATTCAAACCTTCAAGTTATTATTAAATTTAATACATATTGTTAAGAACCGAACGGCGATACTTACCGGCATACATATACATATGTATAACTTCTAAAATTCAGAATCTTTAGATTCATAACCGAAAAATCCAATATTTGTTTGCTTTTTTTTCACAGCACCACCACTGTCACTGCTCCTGACACTGCAATTTACATGTAAATCCATTAATTAATCCCAATGTCAAATGACCAAGCCGCTACCTCATCCAAAATCTATAAAAACAATCGGATCTAAGGACCCTTAAATCGACGATCCCTGATAATCGTTTTTTCAGCGCGAGTCGATGTCTGCTCTTGATCGACGTTGATTAATGTCTGTCTGTCTGTCTGGCCGGATTAAAAAAACTGTGTTTCAGTGATACGCCTATAGGACAGGAAAGGAATAGAAATGACGTTCGGCATTACTAAATGAAAGACAACTAAACTACTAACTTAACTTATTTATTACAGAAATCTTAATATTCTATTAGAGATTTTTAGAGGACAAGACGAATTATAGTATATCGAATGTAAATGTACAAATAATCTCTTTAATAATTTTATAAAATCTAATTTTACCTTGTAAATCATTAAAGTTTTTATATTACACTAACAATAGAATTGATGTTCATTTCTTAATAAACTATTAAATAGCTTATATATCTGCAGGTTATAGTTAAATTTTGCATGCCACTTAAGGCGGAATACAGAGCACTATAAAATATGTTTTAAAAATAAGAATTTTACCCGTATTCGTGACAATAAATGATTTGATTCACTCAATTTAAATTTTCTAATTCCAACAGTGCTAAACTGGTAGATAACTTATTTTAAGATGAAACAATTACTTAATTTATGCGATCAAAGAATATAGTAATAAATGAATATACAATATGTAATTAAATTACACGGACTAGGAATAACATTCGGTATACATAAAAATATAAAATGTGGTTGTCACAGGACCCCCGACAGGTATAAAACTTTAATCACTTTGGTTATTAAAAAGTGTAATTTAAAAATCAATGATTAACTATGAAATAAAATAAATTCCTTGCATGATATAAGAGAACGTCTTACCGTTTGTCATCATACGAATCGGAACGTCCAAGGTGCGCCAATAGATGATTCGAGCAACATATCAAATTAAAACATCCTAATACCTAGACTATTAAAATTAATGTGTGGAAAATTAATACTAACTACACAATACGACTAACAAACAATTTCACAGATACAATCTGTTCAAATCGAAATAATGTTCAATGAAAGGAAATATTTTTAAGATGTACTTCAATTTATCTGTATTTAAACTACTCTCTCCATTCCATTTTTATTCCAGCGACATTTGATTTCAGTGACATCTGGCGGAAGTAATGGATTTTTTCAGTTAGCTGAAGGTGAAAATTTAATCTGTCACGATAAGCAACCACCAGAAAAATCGTTAAAGGGACATTCGTCAAATTCAACATTAGAATGGAATGACATCTCAAATTGTGTTCTGTTTTTGACACTGCTCATTGTACTTAGAAGTATACATTTTCCTTTTTTGTATTAAAAAAGGATG
>DWON01006171.1:0-14134 GCA_018251015.1 Phocides pigmalion okeechobee
AACCGAAACACAAGTAATGCTTTACGGCGGATTATGAGGGAGGTCTTAAATGAATGTTGGTTTAAAAATGTGCAAATCACGATACGAAACAGATAAGATCTCCAATCGAAATGATCATTGATCAATCAGCGTTATCGTAATCGCCGTGCGTAGTCGCGTGCGCACGCGCCCTGTATTCGCTCGGATACAAGTTATAGACTTACAGCTATATTGATTGGGCCTTAAGAAGTTTTCTAACGATTAGGTACATTAGTATTTTTAGGCAAGACCTGCTTTCCACTTAAAGGAGATATATCGAAGTATATGCCGTTGAAGACGTTGTTATAGTAAGATTGATTTTTTTATGCAAAGAAATTCGTTCGTCTTCAATTTCGTTTATTCAATAGTGTATTATTATTATTATTTTACACTAAATTATAGATATCATACCATGCATATAATGCTTTCTATTCGTAGAGATATTTCATTATAGATTTTAGGTTACATTATAGATTTAAAATTTTAAAATGACGTTTTTAAAAAAAGCAGTAGTTACTGACGTTTTTCTAAAAGACACGTGAAAATAATGAGGTCGTCACTGGACGCTGGACTACTGGACTTCTGAACTATTGGACACGCAGTATACGACGGTGTCACGAGGCTTCAGGCCTTTTGCCGACACACCATACGCATCAATCTTGTACCTAAGGCACGAATAAGCTCTAATAGATCAACGCTTCACATTAAAAATGTAAACTGGAAATTCTCTCATGACTTGTACTAATATCACTTTCACTGCGCTCTAGCCGGGATGCGCAGGAGTCGTCAACCGAGAAATCGAGAAAGATATAGCTCATGTTATTCGCTGATAGTGTAGCTTTATATACGTTAAAGAATTATTAAAATCGGTTAAGTACAAACAAACATACAAAAAGTCATTCCTCTTGTTAAATTACTTGAGATTAGATTTGAAGTATATGTGACTTCAATCGACCAAAGAATGGATTGAAATCATTTTAATTGCCTCGTACAGTGTCGTAACCGCGTAATGAGAGCTCGTCTGCACGCTGGGACCGCGCGTTGTGTCACCATAATTTGGATTGAAGGGGGCATTATTAAGAATAGGAAGTCATCTCCGTCGAGATTTTCATCTCTGGCTCGTTGAGAATTTTAAATTTTAACTTTACTTAGTATTATATTTTGCTAGCGGTCAACGGTCTTATGAAAAACGAAGTTTGCCGTTGTCACGGGTTTATACGTATTTGTATTGCAGACGCTTATTTCAATAATGGTAATGCAAAAAGATGGAGGAATTATAGTTCGACCGGGGAGGTACCACCGCCGCCCTCATAATCCGCCAAAAATCATTCAAATTCAAATAATTTATTTCATTGTAAGGTATTTACATACACTTAATGAACGTCAAGGGTAAAATGTAAACACAATACATTGGCTTTGAGCGCCCTGTTGGCTATGGTAGACCGGGAGAAAAAAGCTGGCGGAAAAACTTGTTTCGGTTGGAAAGGTGCGGTTACCGGCTATACTTTGAAGCGAGGCGACCATCTTAGTTCTCAGGAGTAGCAACGTATCTAAGTTGGAACTCAGATAGGATTTCGGTCGTGTTTGTGGTTGTATGCGGATATCAATAGGTCGCAGTCTATTGATTATTTAACATCAGGTTTGCTTGCTCGTTTGCTACTCTTCTCACATAAAAAAAATACTTTGCTAGCAAAGTCATCTCACTGATACACAGTCATATGAAAGACGAGGTTCGTCATTGTCACTTGTTTATACGTGTTATTATTGTAGACGCATGGTTTCAATGTGAAATATTGCACAACTTTCTGATTTAATAAATAAAACCAATAGAAAAATGTGCCTGTAAGCTGTGATAATAACATAAAACAACAGAAGACGCAAACCGACGCAAAATGTTCCACTTAGCACCTATTACGTGTTTGTTCCGCTTGGCTTTGAAACCTTTGGTCTGTGTGCCAAAAAAAAAAAAATTAGAAACACGTGTGATCGAAGTAGCTGACAACAAGAGTGCTGGTTCATATCTCGCGCAGAGGATTGCGATCGATTCTCAGCGTGGGAAAGCGGCCAATATTCTTAGCACCATGCCGCATCGACACGGACTCTCTGTGAATTGTATAATAAAATTGATTATTTAGCCTAAAAGTTTTACTATAATTAGTTCTATGGTAATACTTGTTACCTTTAGGTTTTTTTTATTAATTTAATTTACAATGACAAAACTAATTATAGTAAAAACAAGGGAGTCCAAGCTCATGCGGCATGGTTCCAAGAATGGTAGCTGTTTTCCCGCGTTGAATAGCAATCGCAATTCTCTGCGCCAGATATGAACCAGTCCTCTTGTCACCGGTAGAGTCGATCAAACATATATCATCTTTAGCTTAATTAGTTATATGAATAAAATACAACCAATCTCATGCAATTATTTTGAACATACTAAATATGTACATATAAATGATGCGTCTTAAGATTAGGAAGGCTGTGAAAGCTCAAGTAAAAGCTACGACCTAGAGGTCGAGCTTTCCTATCCTTTTCCAACATAAATGATCTTCGCTTAATGTTAATAAATTGTGCCCATACTGCATTGTGCGTCATGCCCCTAAATCCGAGGTCACGAGATTGTTAGATAAAGAATTGATTTATTTTGTAATAAAGTTTACTCGTGAGCGATATTTTGAGTAAAATAACACGCTGTAAATTTCGTTGCGATGTTATTTATGCGACTTTCTCTGAATTACCTTATTCCGCTACCTTAGTTGCTTGAATTACCATAACTTAGTCCTGAGGGGTTACAGCGTCTGTGGACCTTTGATAAGATACTGTTCCCATTTTGGCATTCGTAATTTATAGGCAACAATATTACTATATTTGTTGCTATCAAAAAGTTTGAAAAGAGATTCATATACCCGTTATATAATAAAATGTCAAAGAACTTTGTTCACAGCTGGAACCGTTGAACCTAGAATCTTTCAATGTTATCCGAAATTGTTTGAAATTTTTATAACAGATTCGAAACCATATTTAGGATAGATTTTTATTTCGGATATTCGATAGTTTAGGCCAAATTCATATATTACGGAGCTCCGTAACCGCAAGAGCGTTTACAAGTAGGAACAAGTGTTCCTATTTTGTGTTTGAAGAATAGCATACGCGCATGCAGGCCACCGCATATTAAGTAATCACTGCAGCCATCCACAAAGACATCCACATACAAACTCAAAAAGGACTGAAGTTTTATGTCGCGCATAGACTTATTCTCACTCCTGACGACTAAATTGGTTATCGTTTCGATAAAATATATTTATATATTAAAACATAATATATGTAAATATAAATATAGTATATGCAATTAATAATAATTATATTAGTTTGTATATATAGTTAATTTAATATATAGTACAGTTTAGTGCACTACAATTGCCTGACTATGCACTTTCCGATACCGGAGAAGAGATTTAATTTTGAAATAAGCAGTATTAGTAAGCCTTTATACTATATTTTCCGACTTTATAAGTTTATTTTTTGACATATATTGTGCATATAAATAAATATATGAATATTTATAAATATAAAAAGTGTTTAGAAAATGTAACAGCTCAACACACAAGCCCTTGAAATACAAATGAGATAAAATGTTAATCTGCTTTGAAGAAGCGTTATGCGGACGGATATTGCGTTCTATCAAGTATTGTTTGGTGAGCAGTTGCTATTTATTGCAGCTTATCTGCATACAGCCTTCTTTTTGACAAGGTCGAGTTATGTCCGTTGTAATGATTAATTTTTGTTTCGAAAATCAATGAAGAACAAATTATTAATAGATTTTACTTTGTTTTCTACGAAGCACTTCACTTAATTGCACGATTCAGTATTTTTATTTAAGAAAATTGGCAAATCAACATGCTTGTCTCCACTCTCATCTCTTAACTAAATTAACTAACTAGGGACGTGGCCCAGGTTCGCTCGGGTAATAGAGTTGATATTTATTTACATTACTTGACGTTCATACTTGCATCCAGTATTGCCTAGTTGCAAAAACTAACAATAACAAACATCTATTTCGAACGACGATAGAATTACTATATTGAATTTAACTATTTCATTTCTAACCCAGTTTACAAAAAAAAACTTAGTATGCAGCAATACCTCCACAGGAATCACTACCTGTTTTTGAAAACTGAGAAAATCCGTCTAGTACTTTTTTATATTTATCACGAACAGACAGACAAACGCGACTCAGGACTTTGTTTTTATAATATTTAGAAGATAATTTTGGGTAAAATTAATTTTAAGCTATTATTATTACTTACATTTAATAGGGATGCCACCATTTCACGTCGCGAAGCTTACGAAAATGATAACATCATGCAAAACCGCAGAATATAATAACATCTAAGAGTGCCGAGCGGTTGCGCAAACTGCGGCCAGATAGTCTTCCAACAATCGTCTACAATAGCGAAGATGGATTGAACATTCTTGATAGCCTTGCCAAGGTCGGTCGTTGTAAGAGTGCTCTGATTTAACCATATATCGGTGTTTTTAGTTTAAAAAAAACTAGCCAAGTGCGAAATAGATTACCACTTTGAAAGCTGCCGTGACAACAGTGCTAGTTCACATCTCGCGCAGAGAATTGCAATCGCTATTCCCTGCGGGAATAAGGCCAATGTTCTTTGCACCGTGCCACAAGGATGGTCTCCTTGAAAATTGTTCAACTTAGAGTTTTATTATACTTAGTTGATAAGATTATAGAAGTAAATAAATTAATATGACTAGCAAGTATATTTAACACATATTTTTCAAAGTAGATTATTTACAGAACTCCTCTTGAACGTTAATAAACTACAACTAACTGGTAAGTTTACGTTTTGGAAAAGATGCGTCAAAAGAAAATCTGAAACACACGTCTCATCTCTCTTTGAAAATGTTATTTACCTATTCACACTTCATTCGTGTTTATATATTTCGTTTTAAGAAACACTACAATCATACTGACTTTTAACTTTACCCAACTACCTATACTTAATTATTTTTAAGTTGGGCATTTTCTATATCGGGAGAACAGAAAATGAGCGTGCACGTATGTACGTCCAACTTCAAATAAGAATAAGGTCCTGTCTGATGTTGTGCATAGATGCGCCTTCTGAGGACAGAGATGGTCGCCTAGCTTATATGTGTAGCCGGCAATTGCACCTGTATAACCGAAATACAATAACTACTTTACGGCGAATGAAGAGAGGAGCGGTAGTCAGGGAGGTCCTATCGAACTGTTATTCAACCACCTTGCAATATTGTTGGTATTAGCTTATTTGTTATTCCAAAAAAAAACAATACAGTTATCAACCCCTTAAGTTTGATTTACATGTAATATATATTATGTAGACTAGGAACTGAAAAGAAATCGGCCATTTTCCCAACAGCGCGAACACACCAATTTGCTCAGCTCGTTACCCCAATCAGTGGGATCGCCAGCAGCCAAACGCAATTTGCTGCGATTGCCGACACACTATTATTCATTGTTTGTCCGTCCGTCCGTCCGTGCTATTGTGCGGAGCGATTTCACGCCTCGAGTTCCATTGCAACGCTGTAAACACTTGATAAATTGGTTCGTTGCTAGCATGCGTGATGAGATTAACGGATTACGCTATCGCTTTAGGCGCATGAAAGTAATTTTTGCGAGAATTTTATTTAATTACCAGAATACCGCTCTCGATTCCGCTCACATGTGCCCACTTGCACTGTTTTCAAATATTTACGTCGATACCCCAATATTTTTTTTTTTATTGTGTAAGAGTAAGAAACGAGCATGCACGCCACCTGATGTTAAGTGGTCACTGCAGCCCATGGACAACCACTTCCAATCTCAAATAGGACAGAAGTTCTATTTAAGGATGGACGCGGATGCGTTCCTACCCTTAAGGACTAAGATGGTCGCCTTCAATTACGTATATCCGGCAACCACATTGCTGATATTTCGATATTTCAGTTTAGTTTCTGTTTCTGTTCCCCCGCCACTACGATTAGCCGTGATCACGAGCCATGCAACTCGAAATATCGGCAATCAAAAATTATAAATCGAATACCCAGTTAAAAGCTAGTTAGTTAAAGGTATACTATATTTCAACCGGAGAGGTACCACCGCCGCCCTCGTAATCCACCGTAAAGTATTTTTTGTGTTTCGGTTGGAGAGTTGCGGTTGTCGGCTACACTTTGAAGCAAGGCTTATCTTTGAGGCAAGGCTTTGATATTAGTCCTTAGGAGTTGCAACGCATCTACGTTCGGGCTGGGATAGGATTTCGGTCGTGCTCGTTTGCTACTTTTCTCACATAAAAAAAAATAAAAATAGTTAGATTTGGCTCTTGATATTAGGCTAAAAAAATACTTTACAAAAATATTTTCAATTACTTATATGAAAAAAAATGTACTAATATTCTGTTGGTCAATACATAAAACAAGTATCTATTTTTATACTAACATCAAATATCGGCACATTTTCAAACAAATACATGATATACATTCAAATGAAAAATAAATCAATAACATTTAGCTTTTGCTCGCAGCTATTCCGGAATTCCGGAAGCAAATTCCGATGAAGTTGATATACAATACATTGGTACATACTTTTAATCAGTATTTTACCCGCTTAGGGACAGAATTTCTAAAATTATTTTTTTTCACTTACGCTGTATAAAAAGAAACTATCTGAAAAGGTCCTTGGTTCAGTGCTTTCGAACAATCCAATACTAACATCGTCCATCTTATTGTTTTTACAAATAAATAGAATAAGTATATTTTTTACATTTATTTCATATAATGGAAATGTGCCGAACATTTCCAAACAAATCTATAATATAAATTATGCATAACATGGTTCGTGGAGCGCAAAACAATGAGTGGTGGTGAAACCTCGCAATGCTAGCGATTTCATTCTTGGACTGCGATGGCGCCGCCAAGCACACCATGTAAAATATACAGGGCAAAAGTCAGTCACGAACGCTTCTTCCGATTTCTTATGTCCTGGTACTTTGGTATTTTATACGAATGATTTCTTAGTTTACTTACGTATATTTTAGAAGTTTATTGTAAACAAAACTAAATCGCTGTGAGTCGGTATTCGATTTGTATTTTTTTCTTAGTTTTGCTTTGTTGGTAACATTGGCGAGGATACAAATCTTCGAGAATCGATATATTTTAAATAAAAAATATAATAGATTTCAAAGTCGCTATAAACTAAAAAAGTGTTCGTTTATCTATTATTTTGATATCAATGCTTCAAAATACTCTTACTATTGTTGAATATCACTTGTCCCTGGATTGCGAGGAGAGGATGCCTACATAGTCAACGCATTACTCTCCCACTGCTAAATACGAGTCTTCTCTTATTCTCATAGAATGAAATCGCTAGGACAATTTCACTACTTTGGCTCTGTGTGGCTTGGAAGTCTTAAAACGTCATTCGGAACATATTGAAAACTTCCCAAGCACCAACTTTTCTCACGATATTTACGCTTTTTTAAGCTTTTCACGCAAGTGATAATTAATTTATGATTCGTACATACTGAGAAATAAGAGATGTGCATCAAAGATTCGAAACCCGGCAACACGTGTAAGAGGCCTCAAATTTTACACCAGACTATCACTGCTTACCAATGCAAAATATGGGCAATATTTTCTTATGTCTTGTTCTAAACTAAAACAATCCATTAAATAAGAATCCGCCCCAGTTAATACATTTAAACCTATGATGCGATTACAAAACCAATATTATTTTGGGCTTGTTTTCATTCTTTTAGGTAATATACTTACGTAGATTTATTTGGATGATCCAACGTCGTTTGATAGTGAACAAAAACATTGCGAGCAAACCTGCACGTCAGAGATAATAAATGTCTGCGATTTTCCAACGTGCTTCGTAATAGCGGGATAAGTTATTTAAATAATAAATGTTTCGATTACTATGTTTTAGGATACCTGCATAAAATACCTAGGTACATAGACTTACCTTTACTTATGTTTTATGTTTCTTTTGCACGAAAAATTTTAAGCGATTTGTAGATCTTGGCTCGTTATAGGCTATGATATATCATGCTATATTATTTTGGAAGTGAGCAATGACTTTTATAGTTATAATAACCAACTATTTCGGGAATATTTAATAACAAGTAACGGTAATAATTACTTAATATACGGGTACCTAAGTTGATGTATCCCAGTCAAAACCCTAAAATGACTAAGGACACTTATACGTCAGAAGAAACATAGTTATTTTTTAATTCGTGTGACTGCCATATTAAAATATCGCTTTTTTATTTTTTACATAATAATAGGTACCTACTCTTGAAATTCGAAATTTGTGAGTAAAGTGATAAACTGGGTATTTTATTGTTTAAGCAGGTAGTAAGTAAAAGCTGCCGCGATCGCTTTCTACTCCGTGTTAAAATAAGTCAAACTATTTATCTAGAAAACAAAGGATTTTTGTCAGTTAACCGATTTCACTTTCGTATATTCATTCAGAACACATTGTTTCTCCAAATAAAAGAAACAATAACAAGTATTGCGCGCAACTCACTTATGGGATATTGGTATTTTGAGCCTTTTAAAACTATTTTTATAGGATGGAAGCAATAAACGGTACAGAATTCTCGATATTTTAAGTGGTTATTGCTACGTATGTTTTTTATATTAAAAACAGTATTTCACTAGCTGTTCGTCCGATGATGATTGACATAAATTGATACATTTTTTTTTATTTGTTATTCGATTTAAATGAAAAAAAAAAGAATACTAAATGTTAATTGAAGCCCATCACAATATATTTCTGAAAACTGCATTCAAATCGGATAATCCGTTTTTGAGATTAGCGTGCACAAACAGACATGAGACAAAAAAAATGAAAAATCATTTTTTTAGGTTCTCTTGCATATGTTCTCTTGCATATGTATGTATAAAGGCACCGCATTATGAATCTTTACATATACGTATTTGCCATGTACAGACAGCCATCAGTTACAGTTTTATTATATGTATAGAAGATATAGATATAAAAAACTTGTAGGCTTGTAGGTATCCTGATTTTAAGAAATCGGTTCAGCATATTGACTCTTATAAGGTTTATTATTAAATAAAGTTATGAACATTCCGCCGACTATTTACTTAATTGACAGGCCCGAGTCGGTGGCGCGTATTGTTCCGTGCGTCTTTGATAAAAGAAATACATGGCTGCGGCCTGCTAGGGCGTATTGGCGGGTTGAAGGCTGACGGGGTCGCGGTCGCTGTCCAATGGTGTTCCCGCAGCCTCTGGTACTTAATGGCTCAGTAGGGACAAGGATTTAGTCAGTAAAAAATCTGCAGCTTACTAGCTCGTCGGTAATACACCATCAACATCTGCTCAAGATCATACGTAAAGGCTGTAGTGTCCGTATATTTATAAGGAGTATTGTTAACATTGATTCATTATATTTATGTAGTTGCCTAAATGTACTTGGTGCGGTAGATTGCTTATTTACATCTGTCTGGTAGCGACGACGTATCCTGTTATCAATATTTTTATGTAAATGTACCGTATATGCGACAGATAGATTGCTTCTTAAGACTAAAATGATAGCTTCGTTTGTAACTCTTTCCGGTAATAGGACCACTCAAACTGAAACAAGAGAATTACTTTCCAGCGGATAATGAGGGCGGTGATGGTAACTCGTCGGTCAAACTGTTCTACAACTTAAACTAACTATCCTCAACAAACCAATTTCACTTTTAGACAATACAAAAATATTTTCTTTTAATTTTGGAAACAAAAGTATTTATGTGATTTAGTTTGGGAATAAAGTGTTTTTATGAAACGGAATGCGGCACCTCACGTCATTATCATAACTTTTACAACACAAATTGTTCAAATGGAAACGGTCGACAATAGTGTCGCTTTGCCGAGCCGAGATAAAACGAGTGGACCATAAAGTTACTGCTGTAAACATTGTTTATAAAACAATCCGGAGCTGAGACGCAAACAAAAGTTTCCGACGAATTTCTGCCACCCTTTCGGCTTCCTTAAATTGTTATAGCGGTAATAAGCTGGAGGCTAGCATGTGACTTTTATAGCAAGTACTTCACTACAGTTTTGGGATACCCCGTTTTGTCACCGAGACAATTACAACTTACGATAGGGTTAACACTGACTAATAAATCGCTTAGAAATAATAAAGACACAAACTTTGAACCGCAACCCTTTATATCTCACTAAAAAAACATGTATTTTTAACAAAATTGGTTTTCTTAATACTCACTTAATCTATTAGCAAAATGTCAGAATTCTAGGTTCAGCGGTGTTGGCGTAGTTCAGTGGTGTTGTGAGTATATCGTTGGGTTAGTCAGTCATCTTTCTTTTTCTATATATAATATATGGTAACATTGTTGGACACCGTCTCTCCTTGCAACTGAGACGAAGCATTTATTGGCGTAAAACCATTTAGTTCAATCCATCTCTCGCGTGTCTTCAAACCAAGCTTTAACAATTGCTACTTATCGATTATGTCGATGTCGATAATGACAATTATATGCGATATCGATAGTAACATGCTTAATGCGCACATAAGCTGGTATAAATTTTGTTACCAGCGTCCATCCAACTTTTGATCACACTTATGGTTGACCATCCAACTTTCGATAATGCAACGTTATTCGTCCCTTGCTTAGCCTTCATTTTTACGTTCTACACAAGCTGGATTATATGTATGTTATTTTCATACAACTTGCGACCCTACTCGCGCCATGCAACAACATTAACAACAGTTGGACAACAACGCTATATTTGACATATTGCGCGAGGTCGTGCTAACAATTGTTTAATATTATCTCTGCATTCCGTTTTTACGATTGTGGGCGAAGTAAAAAACTTTTACAGGCTTACGTGGTTATGAGAAAGTTGAGCAAAGCGCTCATGCGAATTTGTCTAAACTTTTTAATTAGTTCGCGGAACGTCTGATGCTTAAGCCTTTATAATTAACTCTTTATGAACAAAGTCCTTGTGTAAATATTATTAGAGCGGAAAGCAAAAATAAAATAAGCAAATTTTAAATGACATAAACGTAAATGAATCGTTGAGAATTTTTATTAAATAGTTCTTTTACTACTGTGTTTCATGAAAATTAGTATAACTTATTACTGTAGAAGTATCCTTAGTTACCCGAGATAATTAAGAATATCAAATAAAATACAAACTTACTCATATGACGCCAGAAAATATAGACCAAATAATATAAATGAAAAAATTGTTGGATAGTAGTCAGTAACAGATTATTTATAGCAGTATGAACGTTTATTTCAAATAAAAATTTGAAAATATATTAGGAATATAACATAAAATACATCCATATAAACCTATATATTTATTAACTGTTATATTACCAAGCAAGAAGCGGTATTCCGCAATACAAATTAATAACCCAATGACGGACAAATTATGACGAGACAACTAATGGTGGAACCTTCAACAACTCTTTACAGCCAAACAAAAGTAAAATTCAAATCAATTAATGCTAATTCCTTTCTTTACAAAAGCTTCTTAGAGTTACTTTGAAATTGTCGCTAAGTCGTGTTACGTGTAATTAATTATCGTCGAATAACTCCTAAGTAACAATAAAACGCTTTCAGATTATGATATGAAACGTTGAAAGCTAATTCTACTCGTAATAAATCTGAGACTTGTTAATTACCAGCTTCCAGAAGAAGCCGTGAAGGCTTTCCCTTTGTTTGACAAAGCGACTTCAAAAGACACTTGGTTATTGAGTTAGATATTTTAAATGGGATGTCTCTAAGGCGTCCACGCTTACTCCGTGTCGTATTGTAAACAAATTTCGAAATGTCTCTCCTCAAAACTGCGAAACTTTTCATTCCTCTTGAATTTAAATTGCTTATAAAAATTCCGGAGTTGACCCCCACGGCTCTCGTCTCACGCTTATTTCATCAGACGAAGCTCAAAGGAAAATATGACAATTTCGTTAAGGAAATTAAAAAGTTACCTGCCCTTAGATTAATGTACTAACGAGTCTAATTTTCTTCTTCTTTAGCTGAGCGCTTAATTATTACACGGGCGCATTTTATATAATTTTTGGAAGATATTATTATATAATGAAGTGGCAGAGTCGTGCATTGCTACTGAATTCCTCTTAAATAATTTAAAAGAGATCCTACTTTATTTCGAAGCAGAGAAGTACCACTCACGAAATCCGCTTTGAAGCAATTTTCATTTTTCTGTTAAAAATGTATTTGTTGACTTATCATGTCAAAACACATGTAAAACGAAGTATGTTAAGTAGTCACGATACATAATTTATTTATTTATTTAGATACACCATCGACTTATCCACTATACATTGGTAATCACTTTGGGTAAGTGTGAATCGCCAATACAGGTATGTACAACACTCATAAATTATACGAAGTGCAAGTGTAAGTGAACTCTAACAATAACAAAGGAAAAAAAAAACAACTTGTTTCAAAAACGAAAAAAAGATATATTGCATCCACGTGCAATCCCGTATAGAACTGAGTTTTTTTTGAGCTTGGATGTAGATGTCTATGAGTAGCTGTGAACACTTAATTTAGAGTAACCTGCATGCTCGTTATTACAGATGCTTGTCACTGTTCTAAAAGAAAAACTAAGTTAGAATTCCGTAAAACCTTACAATTTACATTTGCACTTAAGAGCTTCAGTGCGTTTATGCTTAGGAAATCACTAAGTACCTCCCATTACGCTTATTTACTAAGCACAGTCGTACCGTTTTTCAATTCACTATTTAATGTAAAAACACGGTTAAAGCTGGAGAGGCTTGATTCGTGAGACTAAAGATATACACACTCGTTCGTTAAATAGGCGTGTAAGGTAGGGGATGCCAGCCAAGCGTATCCTATGCGTTTTTGTTTCTAGGATTCCGTACCTTAAAACCAAAACAGGAAACCTTATAGAATACTTCCTGGGCTGTCCGACTATCTGTGTAAACCCTTTGTCTCAGGAATGCATAAAGGTATCAATTTGAAATTAATACTAATTACTCAAGTCTGCAATTTCATAGAACAGTGAATAATTCCAAGTTCTAAATGTACGCTTTTGAATATATTGTATATATTTTATAGTTACAAGGTAATTAGAACCTGTTGAGTAAAATGCCTTTAAGCTATATCTTATATATATAAAATGAATTATCTAAAAAACCTAAATTTGTTGTTACATCACAAAATACGATTATAAATTTATACGGAACTCTGAATTGACGAGACCGGCTCTCATTTGGCTGTTTTTTTGTTCCATAACTTCTCAAACTCTTTATTATTATGGCGTCACCCCGTCAGCCCACATCAAGTTCGCGTCCACCCCATATCCCGTTCGTAACAATCAGATATCATTTATTTGAATTAATTCGATGGGATAGGATACTAATTTAAAGGAATTCGAATACCATTAATCTTTTTAAGAACCTTGTCGTTTTTAAACAGGATTATAAGCAGTACAAATATAAGGCTTTATTAATGAGGGACAAGCGATTTCCTGACACTCTAATACTGATGTACATAAGTAATCAAAGATACGTTCGTTAATAACAATTACTGAAGAATGTATATAAATAATGCGCTTGTTTTATCGCGACCGAGTGACGGGAGCGAGCGAGAGAATTGATGAAAAGTTCATAACACAATTACTCATAATAAGTGTCGACAAAACTGGTGACAAGAGAGCCGGTTCATATCTCCCGTGAAGAATTGTGATTGCCCTTCACCGTGTCGTATGGGCATGAACTTCCTGTAGATTTGGTAGATTAGGTTTCTATTATACTCCGTTTAAGGTGTTCGTTATAAATGTTACTTTTTAGCATACATACATACATGTGAAAAGTATGCACTATTAATTGTTTTCACTTTCTTTTTAATTATTTACTATAAAATTAATATGAAAGACATATCTGACTTGGACTATCTGAAAACTAATAATAATAAAAGGCGAAACTAATCAACATAACGATAGCCTGTGTCCATGCGGCGCGGTGTCAAGAATACCAGATTGAAATAGCGATTCTCTGCGCTAGATATGAACTCGTGCCACCGGCAGCATCGATCAAAGGTTGGACTAAATGTT
>DWON01006172.1:0-14133 GCA_018251015.1 Phocides pigmalion okeechobee
TTATAAGAAGATTGCGCGCCTTTATAATTATGAGAGTATGAGTATAAATATTTTATGATCAGAAAAACTCCTTTAGGGTTAATAGTTTCCAGGTTGGATGTTTCAAGTTTTCTGCAGCAAGTTGCCGTTTCAGCATTGCACATTTGTATTTAGCTTTAAAGCAACCCGTACTCATTTCGTTTCTCATTGGTGGCGGTAAGTCATTCCATATACCATATTTACCTGGTTCGATTAAAAATGTAACAAACATCATAGTCATGCTTAAGTTCATTTTACATTAATATTTTGAAACATTTAGTACAATTTGACTCGTTTCATTTGTATTTGGTTAGATTGGGTTACCATTCATTTTCTTCCCCGTATTACAAAAAAGGCATAAGGTCCTGAGAAGTTCAAATAATGTACTTTCGCCATTCAAAATTTTAATGCTATGTGACTGACTTTACTTTACATTATAAGTATTAAAGATAGTAGTCAGACGAATAGACGCAGCAAATAAAGATTATCACATACTTGTCATTAAAATTTATAAACAAGTTTCATGCTAAAATGCAGTTGCCTGGAAATAGATCTCTATGTTAGCATGTAAAAAGCATGTAATGATTTCAAGGCATACTTAAGCTTTAAATCTCTCTTACTTTTCAATTTAAAAATGTAGTAATGAAGCAAAATAATATACAGACAGTTTTCATGACAGTATCTGGCATGTAAAAGGGATTGACATGCCATTGTGCGAAGTACAAGCATGTGTATTCCTTTATATAGCTATAGACAAATCTAGAGACATGGCAAACAGTACATAAGATCCAGACAGCTTATATCAAATACTAATTAAAATTTCATATAATTTTTGTTTAGAGTCGTATCTTCATACTCTCAGCATAACCTTAAGCTATAAATTTTACGTCTGCACTATTTTATAAGCAAAACAAAGGTCTTATAACCTATTATACTGATTTGATTACTATCAATCCATTTCTGTTTCTCTGTTGAGTATGGGTGGAACAATGAGAGGGGTAAGGCCATGGTCTACCACGCTGGTCATGTGAAGATTGGTAGATTTTACGCACTCATGAGATGGAGAGTTCACACGTATGAAGGTTTCTTCACATTATTTCTTCACCCTTCAATCAAGTCATAAATATAAGATTTTAAAGATTATATATTAATTATCATCGCGGAGTTTAAACATTTTAATATATAACGGGTACTCATGATTAACGCTTTTTTAATTGCTGATATTACGAAACAGTTGCATGGCACGTGGTCGCGGCTAGATTTACAGGTTATAAAAACGAAATATCGGCACTTAAAAAAACATGGATCCTGAGTACCCGTTATATAGTAAAAAATGATAATTATTGTTTTATTGAAAAACTTCTTCCAGATATAAGAAGTACATGCAAGGGAATCGAACCCTAGACTCCTACCTAAAAATGAAGCTCAACTATCTAGTTACTGCAACTATATTTTCTGAACAATGGGTCGAGCGAGTACTTTGAATATTCATAACTGCGGCTGACTGTTGTCAAAGTTTAGCTTCAATGTTTCAAACTGTGAAAAAGAAAAATAATATTGTAGAATTTCTGATGTGTTTTCAGTCAGAAGAAGGGTAATGCTTCTCTGGTATAGTAAAGGTGGGGGACCCATAGTTCGACCGGGGAGGTACCACCGCCGCCCCCATAATCCGCCGTAAAGCATTACTTGTGTTTAGGTTGGAGAGGTGCGGTTGCCGGCTTCACTTTGAAGCAAGGTACTCTTACTTATCTTATCTTACTCCTCAGGAGTAGCAACGTGTCTACGTTCGAGCTCAGATAGGATTTTGGTCGTGTTTGTGGTTGTACGAGGATGTCTATGGGTGGCGACTACTTAACATCAGGTTGTTTGCATGCTCGTTTGCTACGCGTCTCAAATATAAAACAGATGTCACTTCTAAATATAATGTCTGGAGTGATAAATATCTAATTTAAAATATAAAGGTGGATAAAAAAGAGGCAACGCTATTTTACGTCCTATTCATTAATATTTCTTGCACAGTTTACATATTAATATGTAATTAAATTTTATTTAAAAAATTGAATAAATTTATTTTTTCTAAAAGATTATTTGCAATCTTTCCTTGGGAGCGGGGAGGGCCCTCGTATGGAACGTAACACGCATCGATACGTCAGCCCCTTCTCAACAGCGGAACGGTGTCGAAGGCCGGAGTTAGGGCAGAAAAAGCCAAGGGGTCAAATATGTTCCACTTAACAGTGATTACGTGTTTGTTCCGTTTGGGTTTGGTTGGAGTGCCCATTTTTTCAAATAATTACTTTAATCGATACTGTTAGTGACATGGCGACTGGTTCAAATCTCGCATAATGCATTTCTATCACTATTCAGTGGTATTTAACTTTCGTCATAATTTACTACTGATATATGATAAATTGGGTAAAAAAACTGCTGAGCGTGTTTCTCGAAGCAAATCATGAAACAACTATTGGTCACCCATCCAACTCTTGACCACACCCGACGTTGCTTAACTTTCTCTATCGTTATTACAAGGCGCGGGGTAAGGCGTTGTGCGCCAACGTATGCAACAAGTGATATGTTTTAAAGATAAATCATTCAGTAAAATATTGAATGCAAAGATCTTCCATAATTTATACGTATTACTCAGAAGTGCTTGGGAGACGTATTGTGTTCGCTTTAGATGCGTGTTTCACTACTCAACGATAGACTAGAAGCGAATTGACTGACGAACCAATTATTTAAAAGCGTCGATAGTAAGAAAAATACTGACAAGGTTGTTTTTTTTTCAAATTAATAATTCATAATTTCTTTATTTGCTCTGAATAAGGTTTTTACAAAATGATCTTATAATTCAATATTTTCCACCTCTTATTCTACCTATAAGGCATGCAAATATGTCATTAAAATATTGATATTTAAATTTAAAATTATTCTTAATCAATTACATTTCATTCAATATAAAGTTATACAGTAATAGGTTATGTCAATAAAATAATCATAATTTTACATGTCAATCTTTCTTATTACTAAATAGTCTTTTTTTTTTGGATAATAATAATATCCAAATGTCACAGGTGGATTACATAGTACAGCCCATACATGCATACACCAACCATTCAATTTAACCATTATTCTTTTCCATGCATAAATTCTGTCAAACTATAAAAACATTTGTCGATAAGCCAGTCATGGATTCTTCTTTTAAATTGATTTACTGGTAACTTTTTAAAACCATCTGGAAGCTTATTGTAAATTTTTATGCACATATGGTAAGAATTTCTAGATCGCATCACGGTTCTAGAAGGTGGTAGGGACAACTTATCTGGATAGCGCGTAAGGAAGGTGCAGTATTGCTTCTTTTGTGTAAAGAGGTTTAGTTGTGTCTTTACAAAGTTACATATTTCATAAATATATAAACTAGGTAACGTTAGGACTTTCAGTGACTTAAAAAGAGGCTTGCAGCTGGTATTGGGATCAGCGTTACATATGGCACGAACACATCTCTTTTGAGCTATGAAAGCTTTTTTGAAATCAACTGAGTTTCCCCATAGTACTATTCCATATCTTAGATTTGAAGAAATATAACCATGATAGGCTTTCAGAGCAGTTGCTTTTGTGCTGATTTTAGGAAGGCGCCATAGTGGATAGACAAATTTGCTGATTTTGGAGCAAATTTTTTCTATGTGAGCTTTCCATGTGCAAGAGTCATCTAATTCTAAACCAAGAAAATTTATTGAGCTCACTTCATTGATTGATTCGTTATCGTACTGTAAATTTAATTCAAGTTTTTTGGAACCTCTGTTTAGAAATTGAATATATTTTGTTTTCGTCACATTTAATTGAAGATTATTGTCTTTTAGCCATGTCACTATGTTATTGATTTCGTCATTTATTTTATTTCTATAATTGTCAGTATTAGTATCAGATATTATAATTGCGATGTCATCAGCATACAGTGAGCATTGATTATTTGTTGCTTTTGTTATATCGTTAATATAAAGGATAAATAAAAAGGGACCCAATATGCTGCCTTGAGGTACACCTACTCTGTTAAATTTAACGTCAGATTTATATAACTGTTCTTCTAGAATGAAGGAATTTATATTATGTAATTCAACGTATTGTTGCCGATTAATTAAGTAAGTTTCGAGCCACTCAAGTGGTCTACCTCGAATGCCATACCTTTCGCACTTCCATAGTAGAAGTTTATGACACACAAAATCAAAAGCTTTAGTCATATCAAAAAATATGCCTGTTGTTTTATGTTTCTTATCCACGTGTTCTAATATGTCATTAACAAGGTTGAAAGCAGCTAAAGTTGTAGATTTATGCTTACGAAACCCATTTTGATCGGGAGATAGAATGTTGTACTTATTAACATAGTCTGTCATACGAACTAGCATGGCCTTTTCAAATATTTTTGAGAATATGGGAATAAGAGCAATAGGTCGGTAGTTGCTTATTATTGCTTTGTCCTCCTTCTTAAAGATTGGTTTTATTGTAGATATTTTTAATGACGTTGGGAATACACCCGTTGTAATCGACAAGTTTATTAAATGGCTTAAAATGGGTGAAATAAGTTGGGATGTAATCTTTATAATTTTTGTTGGGATGTGATCATGGCCAACAGAGGAAGTATTTTTGAGATTCATGATGATTTTAAATATCTCTTGTGGATCAGTGGGATTGAGAAATAGCGAATTGTTGTTGAAGTCAATTTTATATTTATAAATGTCATTTGTAATTGTATAATTTGATGTCAATGTTATAAAATAGTCATTAAATTTATTTGCAATGTCAATGGGATCTGTTATACATGAATTGTTATAATTAATTTTACTTATAGTTTTGTCATTCTTGCATTCCATAATATTGTTTTTTATTATTTGCCACGAAGCTAGACATTTATTCTTTGCTCTATCTAAGAATTTTTGATTGATCAATTTTTGTGATGATAGCAAACATTTTTTTTTAATTTTCCTATAATTTATATATCTTAATGTAAGTTCAGTATTTTTAAGTTTATAGTATCGAAATCGCAATCGGCGCTTATATTTTGCTGATATCTTTATACCTTTTGTAATCCAACAAACCTTTGTAGACACTTTTTTTAGCTTCCTTCGATGATCAATAGATATAGTCATAAAACCTCTGGACTCGTGGCACATTTAATACACCCGTCACATCGTGTCATTAAAAATGGTTGAATTACATTAAAACTAGAAACATATGTATAAGAAATGTAGAAAGTCTCAATGCAATTAAATATATAATTTAAGATGTAACTGATAGGTCCATAATCCAACTTGTCACTACTTTAATTGGTCATGGAGTCCGAACATCTTCGTACTGCTTGCCACACTCTCTTAAATGCCTACCTACATCTGTACCGAGATCATTATGCCGATATGTTGCAACTGAGATAAATGAGTCTACAAAAATCTATTGCAATTCTAATAGCGAGAATGTTAAAAGTGCGAATGATTTTGCATTAAATTTAATATTTTCGAGACTAGAGAATAATCTTTGTGAGACCAAAATTTAAAGTTAATCATCTAAATAAACCAGAAATTACATTTAATAACATACACGACGCACTCATCCCATGAGAAAATCATGAATGAAGTGAGAATATACAAGTTTAAATTTTAATTAAAATTAATTTCCGAAGCCGAACGAAAAATGGATACGCCTATTATCGTTCAGAAGGTTACATATATTTGTTTTTTAGAATCGAGAAATTTTAACAAGCTGTTAGTTTCGGACATGACGAAATGAATCACTTCCCGTAATTTCATAATCAATCATGATTAGTGTGAGGGCATGTGCGAAGGAAGCTGCTAAAATACAAAGTATAAATCATACAAATCTGCCTCATTTTAACGTACATAAATAAATTATTTAATTCAATAAAAAATTAAAGCAATTGATGGGCCGAATTATAAAATTTTCGAACGTAGGTATATTCAGTTTAATAAGTTACAATCAGCGGAAAAAATATCTCATTATAAAATATGTTATAATATATGTGGTAACTAAAATAATGATTCATATCACTACATGTACTACAAGTAAAGTGGTTCGTTGGCTGCACATGAGGCCTAAGATTCACGGTGCTGTATTTAGAAAGCGGAAAATATCAAAATCGCTGCAGCGATCGCCCGCTAATTTCGCTTTCTTCCGCCCGTCATTTACATGGAGCGTTCATTGTTGGTGAACGTTACCCTCGCGGCGGGCACCCCGCCAGCGCCTCGGGCAACCCTTGGAAGGAACCGAGAGTAAAATCTAACGTTGGATTCATTACGAAGTTAACGGAGTTTTTGAGTATTGTGCTATAATATTTAGAGCGGAAAAGAATGTAACCAAAGAGGGAATTTCCGTGCGCGAGGTAGTAGCGTGCGTTGCTTCGCGGATTTAGATCATAAACGAACGACAAAGTTAGGCAATATGGGGCACGAGCTTGATTTAGATGGGTGACCGCTAATAACACTCGTGCGCGGTTCAGTGCTTCATAGAATACGTTGAGCGATTTGATCAATACCGAAAGAAACTTATTTTTAGAACCTTTAATAGATTGAGGCAAAAGTAGGGGGTTATGTATTTTTCGCTTATCTTAAGAAATCTTTTAAAGGAGCTATGGTCGCCTTGCCTTCTGTCGCTCGGAATCATTACTGTATCAGGATGTGCTTAATTTCGGAAGAATTTAGTAAAACGTAGTAGGGTTATTGCATTTTACATAACAAAGTTTCATTATTATGGATGTAAAGCGTAAGAAAACACTATGATTTTTGTATAAAATTTGAATCGACTTACCGATAGGAATACCGAATGCAGATAAAGAAAAATAAGCTATTGCTTTGAAAATATATTCAATAATATTTTTGATCACGTACAAGAATCCTATATTAAGGATGTATTCATATTTTTTCTAAATATCTGGCATTTGAATACATCAAAGGCTCATTACTCAATGATACAAAAACTTGAAAAAGTAATTTTATGAAAAATAACTCATAACTATAATTTCCACAAAATGTGTGCCAAGTTATTATATTTTGTATAATTTTTTTCTTCAAAACTTCCTTAAAATCATTTTGAACGGCGCACAGAAGCCGTAAAAGTTGACATTTGGAGCAAAACTGAGGATCCGTGACGACCCTATCCACGAACGCACTCATGTGCGCCGAATACAGGTTCTGCTTCCGACACCCGAACCCTACCCTCCGCTTTGTGCTTCGCTGGGAAGTATGTAACGGAATCCTTGGTGACCAAGGATTCCGTTACATTCGGAGTTACTTGAAAACCCCAAAACTTGATTGCAATATTATCCATAAATCTAAATGTACAAGACCATACATTTTTTCTAAATTGTATTATTTGTATGTGCTCGACCACAGATGTGATCCTACCCCTGAGTATTATATTAGAACGTCGGGCTATTGTTTCTCTCTTACTATACCATTCAAATTAGCAGCATTTAACATTGCTGAAAAAAGTGCCGATGTTAGTGACGGTGGTACCTCCGGAGTCGAATAATGAATGATTTTACCACCTATAATATTTAAAACTTCTAAGAAATATTTCTTAAAAGATATTGCAAAAAACTCGTCACTGAATAATATTTTATATTTTTGGGATTAATTTATGTTTGGGATAATAGATTTGGGAGAAAAGAACACCTAAATAACTATTGTTCATTAACATGTAAGGTATGTACGTATAGGTACGTTATACTGTATACCAAGGAACACGTAAAAACAAAATGATCGTATCGTTCGTGAGTATATTGCTTTCGTCGCAAAATGTCGCAGAATATATTAAAACCTTTGTTAGAACTTGCAACACTCCAGGAAGACTAATCATGGCATATTGTTTATTCACTGCAAAAATTTTAATTCCGTAAGCTAACAAACATTTCTTCACGAAACGCGATGGAAAGGGCAATGATCGTATGGAAATGCTTACGAATGTAATTAAATTTACCTTATAGTGCGACAGATGGATGCAAATTAATAATTAGACCTTTGCGTAATATTAATAGATTCAGTTGTTTAATAACTCAAAAACTTCTATATTTGGCAAACATACAACACGTAGAACGAATGATTCAAAATATATCTACTGTTACTGCCAAACTTGTTTGTCAATAGAGGCGCAATGTTATTATCATATAATTTTAAAGTAAAGACTTTAAGCTTATAGTCGCGCGTAGACATCCATGGACTGCAGAGACCATTTAACATATAATGGCCTGCATGTTCATTTACTACTTTTCCAACATAAAAAAGCCACTACAAAAAATTTTTTTACTACATATAATTTTTTCACCCTTATTTTTCTCTTGCAATTGAAACGGAGCTAAACGGGAAATTAACAAATAAAAAAGATTATACCAAATTGATTAGTAAATTACCGCGTTATGTAGTAAGAAACATTAAATGACGCCAATTTTAAAAATACTCCATTTTTTAATTCATTTTATCGATGTCAATTATTAACATTTAGTGTCCAAAATATACAATCATCAAAACCTAAAACTCTACATGTACCCACTTAAATCAAATTATTTGAATTAATAGATACCTACATTATTTCATCATGATCTATCTATTGTTTTATTTATCTATCTATTTATTATATGTAGAAGTCATGATGATGAGCTTTACATTTGCGTGATATCCGATACGTCTTCGTACTAAGAGCATGCTTTGCATTTTTTATTTTATTGAAGGCGATTCATTGGCGTGGTCTCGTGCCTAACTGGGTCTGCCCGTTGTCGTCACGGTCCAAGGAACCACTACATCACACACACCGTGGTGGTATACTTGTGGTGTAACGCGGACCTTACGAGTGCGAATAGCTTATAGAACACTAATTAATATAGTCATTTTTATGTTGAACTAGCAACCCGGCCCAGCTTCGCTCGAGTAATAAGGTTTACATTTACTTACATGTATTTTTTCATACATGCATCCAGTCATTACCCAGTTGCAAAAACTAACAATTAAAAATATCAATTTCGAACGACGATTGAATTACTATATTGAATTTAACTATTGAATTCCTCGCCCAATTTACAAAAAAAAAAACCTTGCCGAGTACATAAATTGAATACGCATTTACTTCTTCAATGTTCATACAACACTCATTTACTAATGTACTAATTAGAATATTTCTGGAAAAGACGAATTCATGCGCTTATATAAGAAAAATATCAAGATTACAAGATATGAGTCAGACTGTCTCGAGAGATGTTGAAACAGCACACCAATTGACGAACTTGTTCAGTTTCTTAGTGTTAATTACATTTAGGTAAAACGAGGTAGGTAAAACGAGAATTAGAATGTAAGGCAAGATTGCCAATCAATCCAAATTGAGATGTCGAAGGTGATAATTAAATAAGTGGTAGTTTTAAGCTTTAATCTTACTTTGATTAATTGGTAAAGAAGTTCTTTCCCAATTCAGAGCTAAATTTATGATCCTAATACTTGTTTCAGTCAATTAAGGCTCCGACACCTACCTTTGGATAAACAAATGTAATTGAAATGAATACTTCATAATGTTTCTTTTATTATTTCATTTTTGACTTTTGGGGATAGATAATAAATATTACCTATAGTCTCGTATAAAACAATATCTCGTCGAACAGACACTCAATGCGTTTGTAACCTGCGGAAGCGCTGTTCTCTAGCCGTTTTAACTGTGACATTAAGTATTCCTCGAAGAAAGTAATTGACAAATTTATTTTATAATTATAATTTTGTATAAAGATTGACGAAGCTATTATGTTAAATAGTTTATAATATATAAAAAGAGCGTTTTTAATTAAAATAAACCAGTAAAAGAGTATGCAGTCCACATGATTGCTCGAGGTCACTATCGCCATATGTATATTTGAGCCGGCAATCTCTATCTCTCTCTTTTAGATACATAAATTTTACCATCTTGCAATTGTAAAAATGATAAAATAATATTTTTCATAAATATCTAAATATATGTATTGTCTCTACACAATCATCATGAAAAGTGGAACATTCCGGGATAGTAACTAGTCTAAGTTACTTCCATGTGACACATGCACGAAGTTATTAGATATAACTAGCAATAATATGGAGCAAATTGCTTTTTAAAGATCCCAGTCCCGGTTATAGATGCTCAATTTATGCAAAGACGTGCAGTAAAGGCTCTGGTCACTGGAGCGCAAACGGCGGGCACCGCACACCATGACTTACCATAAAAAGTAGCGAGCGAAAAAATACGTTACGTTTGAATTAAGAACATAGACATAGTCACTTCGTACAGTGAGATATTATAGTTTTATTTGTTTTGGGATGGGCGTTGTATAGCAAAGTATGTCTTATAAAGTATGTCTTGTATAGTATATACGTGGTCTTGCAGTGAACGCCTTTGAAATATGCCTTTAAGACGTCGTTGGACACCTGTTCCCAATTTCATTACAGTATTTTGAACCTCATTACTTAACTGTCCGATGCCGACAAACGATTCGTACAATTATGACTACGATAAAAATTAGTAGCGATGATAGTACTAAAGCTGCAAGGTGGCTGAACGACTGTTGTTCGTAATCCGCCGTGAAGTTGTTTTTGTGTTTCAGTTGAACAGGTGTAATTACAAGCTACAAGCGAGGCGACCATCCCAGTCCTCGGGGGTAGCAATGCAACCATGCATGTCTTCAGGCAGAACTTTAATCCTGTTTGAGGTTCACGTAGAGGTTCACGGGCTGTAGACAGAAGACACTATTTAAGATAATATTGCCTGCACGCTCCTTTTCACGCACGCTGTTTCCAACATATAAAAACCTAGGTACTTTATTGTAGTGTACAACTTCGATATAATTCAGTACTACCCTAACTTTTTAACCAAATTCCATTTTAAGGATAAGAGTATCTTGCTGCAACGGCAAAATAACGAATTCAATAAACATTTTACGCACTTTCGATGAACCTAACTTAATTCTATCATGAGTGAATATTACAAAATAATAAAAACCTACACGAGTAGTTGTTGAAGATTATTATTCTTTGATTAATACATACTGACAAAATTATTTTAAGATAAAGCATAATACAATAAAACAATACACAAATATTTATTTACCTACGTTTACACTTAGTAGTAGATAAATATTCCTTCGTAAAACTTTGGTTCCCTCCAAAATCCAATAGAACGAACACAAATTACAAAACAGCACAGAGTACGTAAATTATTCAAATAAAATTAATTTAACCGTTTCGCGCACTGAATATTCGAATTATAAAATAACGTTATAGTATTTCACAACTAGAACGCAAAGCCCGTTGCGCTCCGGGTGGCGAGCGGCGCCGGTGGTGGGTTGAGTGTGACTGGCTGACTGGCCGCTTACTTTACACGGATGGCTGGCTGTAGTCGGCGACTCACCTGCCGAGTGATGGCTGCACGAGGGTTCGAGGGTGGGTCGCGTCGTCAGGGCCCACTGCCCCGCCGTAATTACCGACATAAACAATCTGACGTGGAGTTATTTGTAAATAAAATACTCAATTTAGACATTATACGTACTAACGTTTCTTGCAGTTCAGTGTCTTCTCCAAAGTAATCAGTGGTTCAATCAAGCTTGTTCTGAATGGTATTACAATTCTAGAAGCTGCCACCCTTTAAATGTTTCATTACCGCCCATGCGTCTCCTTACAACTGGAGGTGATCTGAAGCTTACCCTAGAGAAGCTAGAGACTATAAGGACACTTGTCTGTCGGATGTTATGAAACCCACAATGTATAACAGACTATTATTACATTATCTAAGAATCACCTATGCCTTTTTGTTTTTAAGGCCATGGTATGTGATGGGTTAATGCTTGGCAAAGCTTGGCAGCGCGTGCGATTTTTTGCCATAGTATTGACCCATATAACATTTAACTGCATGCAATTTTATAGACCAATAAGTATTCTTAATGTGTAGGTACTTGAAGTTTGCGATCCACACAAATGGTGGTGCCATATGCAATACACTTCAGCCAGTCCATAGATTGAAATCAATGACCAAAACACAATTAATTTTATATAAATAAATAAAGTTAGTTATTGAAATTGATTGAAAGGAAATAAGGTATAATCATTACTGTAGCATCCTACTTAATACATCGTTAATGATTTTATTTGATTCATGTTATAAATTCAGGAAAATATTAAGAACTATATTTACGTAATGTATAAAATTAATAACAAAGCAATAAGGCTAGTTTCTTACACCGAAATTGTCTAACGCGTACAAAATGCAGAATGCACAAAGATTTTAAATTTCGGCGAGTCTAACGTCAAATCAACTGACGTGCGTTAACTAACAGATAGTACAGTTTTTACGTTATATTTTAATAAAGGTTAAAATATTGTAACTAAAATATAAACGGAGTTATATTATACTAGTTAATCAAATGTTAAATTGAACTAGGAAAAGTAATTCAAAACTCATTTTGTTCATTTTTAATGTATAATCTATTTTCTGTAGTATTCTGTGGAAAACAAAGGCAGAATGTCATTTATGAGAATTGTCATCTAGTGAGTCGCTTACATTACGTTTTTGTTTTTCTTCTTTTTATATATTAAATACTTTACAGTAACTCATGATGGATAAAATACGCACAGCTGTGTTTTTTTTTTAGAGTATTCATTAGCTATATAAATTGTTTATTGAATGACAATGGCCGAAAGTAGTACAATGAACTCTGAAAGTAGTAAGGACGGCCAGGTCTTGGCCAACGAAAGTGTGGCCAGTATCAAGGAAGAGGTGGACGTAAAGGTGAAACCGGAGCCCGTGGAGTGCATGGTGTGCGTGGGACGCAGTGCAGGTGGGCTGGACGTCCACAGCACCACCACCGCTTCAGGGACCTCATTATACAATTACCTTTGCAAGTTCACGCACGCCGATTTGAGCGCTACACAGAACGATACGAAATATGTGTGTAAGAGTTGCTTCGACCTCATTAATGTTCTAGAAAATGCAGAACTTGAGTACATGAAATTGAAAGAGACATTTGAATCTATCATAAGTAAAAACCCACTGTTTAGCTCCCATATAGCGGTTACTTTAGAAAATATCAAGAATGAGTCTGCAGACCTGGCTGTGAAGCATATCGATGATGACTCTGAGGATGAACCCTTAGCACTTACTAAAAAGAAGAGGCACCGTAAAGTTGAAAAGCGGAAAAAAAACATTACAGATGGCAAGAGGAAAGTTCGTAACAAGAGTAGTAAAGACAGGTACATTAAAGCTAATTGTTTATTGTTAAAATTCTACTCATAGTAGTTGAATCTAATATTTTATACAGATTTAGTTCCAGCAACGTTCCAACGTCCCAAGTCCATAGCAAATTGTTATCTGAGTAATAGGAAGTGAGAAATAAACTATTACTTCAATATTTATAATTTTTTTTTTATAGAGAGTGCTCCAATATTGACATTGTAACTGAGTAATGGAGATCTGTAATCAACTTCATATTAAAAAGGGTCTCACCTGGTATGGATCGCACCATTCCTACTTTTGAGATGATACTTCTTGTTTAAATACATCTGTAATCACACCTTTCCATTGAAATGCAAATATGACTTTATTCTATAATAGATTTATGATATTGTATCTCTAGTTGAAGCGAGAAGTTTAACTTAAACAACATAGTGAACTATTAAACAAATATGAAATAATATCAGTTTGTTTATTTATAATCTGGATTTGGTTCTATAATGCATAAATATGACTTACTTGTTGCAAATTTTGTGAACAGAGATGTATCCCTATGTATGGTTTCATGAAGTTATGCGTTATCATACTATATTAATTAGGTACTTAGTAATTACTCAAAAGGATTATCATTGAAGTAAATATCTTCTAAAGATATATTTTTCAAATAAAGTTAAGTATATATGTTGCGGGTGAAGCCACAAATTAATGTTGTACATTATATATTAGATAATACATGATATATTGCGTTTGATGCGTTTCAGTCACGCGAACAAAGAGAGATGGGAGTGCGAGGTGTGCGGCGCGAGCGGGGGGATTCTGTTGGAGAAAGTTCTACAATTATATAAAGTTTGAAGCGTAAAGTTACAGGGAAACATCTGAGTTATTTAC
>DWON01006173.1:0-14133 GCA_018251015.1 Phocides pigmalion okeechobee
ACAGCCCCGGGCGAGCTCTAACGGCTCTACCACCAATATGAAGATTTTAGCAAAAACTCTTTACATGCCTATGGAAAAAAGGTTAGTGTAATAAGTGTACTACACTATGCTGTTGCATAATAAGTGTATACACTACATTGTTAACATAAGAAATCAAAAAAATTAATTAATGTAATACAGATATATTATAAATATTTATTATAAAATGTGTGCGATAAATTTTATTTCCCGAATATCTACTGTATATACTATTTTTCCAGTTTTACTGTTATTTAATTGTGTAGATTTATAGATGATAATAAAACAAAAAGTTATTTCGTTAAAAATATTGTAGCCCAAAAATTACCATTATAACTTAGTATTAATTATTCGAAAATAAGGTTAAATCATTGGAATGCAACGAAACAACGTGATTATGACAACTTCGATCTAAACGATGTTTATCATTGGAAGAACATTCCTGACAAGGCCTCGTTAACCGGTAATACCTTCCAAATTATTTAACCATTATTTAACGATTCGACTTAATTAACATCAGCATTTAAGGTTACATTCCCTTCATTAGATTAGTACTCAACGTACGTTTAGTAATTATTGATGTAAGATAGCTATTCTCTTAATGAAAATATGTACCTGCTTATACATATTATATATAAATATCCATAAATTTATACTCTTGTCTAGTGGAGATTATAGACTCTCCTCTTTTCTCAGATTATTATATATATAAAAAAGTTGCCTATAGGTAATACCGACCGACGGTCGTATAGTACTATCAACTCTTTAAAATAATATTATTTACTTATGAGACATCTTAGAATACACCTTATACTAACAGAAATGTTAGTTACGAATTGGGTTGCTAGTTCTATTTAATCCAGGATCGAATCTTAACCTATCATTTACCTACATTAATCGCACACTTATGCTAAATAAGTTATATAAATGTGCACATAAAATTATTACATGAATGGATAATGTTACTAAAAATTCAAATTCCATACATTCGAGCATCGCAAAAAAAGATCTTGATCACGAATATCCCATAAAGAAAAAAAACTTAATTGTTTTCGTCTATTTTATTATTAATTCAAATATTTTATGTATACGTATAGTTTTTGAAAATAATAATTAAATGATACCTTTCTATTGTTATACTTTTTTACTATCATCACCTTCGTATTTTACATGTGACGTCACTTTCCCAATATTCGACTTGGCCTGGTTGAATAGTAGCTGTATTAAATAAAAATATATGTATTCCTTACCTTTTTCCCGTTGACATAAAATATTAATTCGGTGTTTACTTCGTTAGGTATCAGTAGTTGTATCTTGTCCATAACTGTTGTATTAAAAAGATTCTGGTTCGTAACGCATTTTACGCAACAATTCGATCAAGAAAATATGACAAATTCCAACATAATAACTGCACACGTCTCACTGCAGTGAATGTCGCCAACTGACTAGGTGCCAGCGCTGTTTTCGCTCGCTAGTCCCATTATATCACATAAGTAACCGTATCAAAATGTATGATCTATGATTAATCGTATTAGCTTAGACTTCAAATGCATTAAAATGTGTATTTCTATACTATATACTTATATAGTATTCATTTTTTACACAGTGATTTTCGTGCTGTGTGATATAGCCAGTATAGATATACCTCTCCTCGCTGTGAATGAATTAGGAAAATATATATATTAAGAGGACATGCTATTGTTTAATGAATAATTTCATATTTATGCTAATAAAACTATATTATATAATTTTTTGTACCTCTCCTGCCCTTACCATTGTTTTGAGAAAAAAATAGAACTAAATTATTTTATTATCATTCTCCTTTTCTTCATTTTTTTCCATTTCAATTTATTATTTTCTTATTTAATTTTTTTTATTCTTATGGTATTTTTTCTATATTCTTTGGGGCTATTATTATATAGCTATAGTTATTATAGTTACCTTACTTCTAATTGAAACAAACTACTGATACTTAGCAAAAAAAAACTCACTTTGGTTCACCTCTTGGGTAGATTTTTTGTTCATTAACAGCACACACCATGAGTCAACAAGTAAATTAAACTTTTTTCATGAGCATTCAGTAAAAAAATTGTTTAAAAAAAGATAACTATTAGTTATATATTCTAAAAATATTTTATGCCTATTTTATATTCTTGTTTTCAAAGTTGTTATTATCTTTAATTACATAAGAGTCAAATGGTGGTTTTTCTTTATAAGACTAATAAAACCATGTAAAATAAAACTACACCACCTTCCTTAGTAATCTTAAAACTGAATTATTTTTTCCAAATACACGGTAATATTGTTGTGTACTTTAAGTGTATCTTAGTAACCATGCTAAAGAATAACTTGACAATTAATTGATTCCGAACCTTGAATTTAAATTACATTTTTATAAATTTGTTAAACAATAAAAAATTGGGAAACAATAAGATAAGACTACTTGCATGCTTATTCTAGAACAGTGTACAGACAGTCTACATTAAAGTAAGTAATTAAAAATAAAGCAATGAAACTGACACAAATCCAAACATATTTAAATGAATTTATTTCTTAACAACAATTACATTTATACATGATTGTCCTATTTACCAAATTTGTACAGTTTACATAAATAACATAGTCTACAATCTATATTCCACACTTGAGGCTTGCATATAAGTACTGAAAGCCATACATTTTATTAGTTTGTCTTGAAGCCGTCCTGATTCAGGCTGACTTTAATACCCCTCTTTCTTCTAATTCTTTTTCGACAGCAGTTCCTTCATATCTAATCTTATCTTTTAAAGCTTCTTGCATTAACTGAGCGTCAAATTTTTGCCTTGACCACTGAACCCTGCAATAGGACCAATAAAGCAATGTTGATATACTAAAGGCTCCAACTCCGATGTGTTGGGATAACATTGGCTTAGATGTTTTTATAAATGATGCAAGACCAAAACCAACTCCGGTTGCTGTTCCATATAGAAAACTTTCTCGGAAGCATGGTATTTTTGAAACATCTCTGCCAAATATTACGAGACCCTGAAACAAAATTAAAAAATATATGTATATATATATTGATACCGAATTATTCTATTGTAATTAAAGCTATGATACACTAAAAAGACTATGGCCAAGTTTATATTAAGATAGTAAAGTAATAATAAATTTCAAAAAATGTTTATTGCGAAAAAAATTACATTTCAAAACACGTCATAATTAATTTTGATGTAATTACCGTTAGATAATTATTAAATTATTGCATATTTGTTTACCTTCTTGTCATCATCATCATCTTCTAACATGCTCTTCACAACAGTATCCATGTTCTGAGTGTATGATTATATGATTTTAAATTTTTATATACTTAAATCAATTATATTACGACCCAACTTGGTGTTTCGAAAAAAAACTCATTTAGGTTTTCTTTTTCATAAAGAAATTCCGAAACTACTATCTAGTCGGTGTCATGCCTTTATCACTTGTCAATGTCACAGCACACCAAAAAGTATTTACCAAAGACGAAAATGATAATGTTACTACTAAGAGTAAAATATATTTTACTATGTAAAGAATATCTCGATAATCGATTTTGCTGTAACAAAGATATATGTATATGTAACTGATTTGAAATATCAGCAATTAAAAGTGAATGATTTTGCTTGAGCTTATGGTATATAGAAAAATCATAAATTATGTAATTACATTAGTTTAAAATCAAAGAGTGTCATAATTATATATACACAGGGGGGCAATATACTGAATAAATGTTTTAGCACGTTGGAATGAATACGTATATTAAAAAGTATGTTACATAGAAGATGGCGTAATAACCCAACTTGAATTAATTTTGGATATTAAATTATTTTTATCTAAGTTACTATAAGATAAATAACATATAAAAGTAAAATATAATCTAAACCGAAATTACAAACCGAGCATTCGAGCCATTTTCAAAAAGCATATCACTTTACCATTTCATACATACAACAAACATCCGCTTGAAATAGCGCGTCACTTCCGTTCCGAAAAATATTGAAAGATTTGATTGACCAAGGAGTTTTATGAGATGGTTAGAGTAGAGCTTGATAGAATATTAGGTAAAGAAAATAGATACAACTAAATTCCTAAATAAATATCAATGTAATAACAATATGTGACAAGGCTGTTAATTTCTGTTATATAAATATATATAAACCTATTCATTCAATAAAAAATAAAACCCTTTATGTATTACTCTCGTTATATACATTTTTACGAGGCATGCTTATTATGAGTCCCGCAAAGAACAGGAAACTATTAGTAGGTACGGTTATATAGAGATTCAAGGAAACTGGAATCTTTGGAATGCAGTGTGTAAATGTCACTATGACATTTCATTTCATTCACTATGGTACAATTTCAGCAGCAATAGCAAGCAATCTTTCAATATCAATTTGCTTTTTATCGTTTATCGGTCTCGCAATTTTTACTTAAATATTTTGAAACACATTATGTGAATTGTTTATGTTAACATTTATTGTATTAATTCGAAAATAGTATGGGTGTAACAGTTATTTAAGAAGAGAACGTTTATTCAGTGTATATTTTTATAAATACTTGCCCGGGCTTATCTAGTTCTGTTTCTCAGTGTTCTCACCTCGGTACAGAAAGTTAAAACAGCCACGAATCGAGCTGTTGGAATATTACCTTCATCAGCGTTTTATGACAGGTCAGTTCTAAATTATTTCTACGATTTAAATTTATTTGACGCGTTGTTTATCTATACATTAACTTTTAGCTTTCGTTAATTCCTGTAATTTTGTGTTTTAAAACATAATTTTACTGTGATACATATAACAACATTTAAATTTATATTTTAATTCAAAAACCTATGTACAATCTATTATGTCCTAATAAAATTGAATGTTCTCATAATAATATACAAAAGTCCAAATTAAAAGTTCTTTAGGCACTTTCATAATTGTATAATTTGCAAAAAACATTGCTGATATTAAAAGTAAATAGTACACTGTTTTTAATCTTAATACAACTTATCCTATTTGCTATATTTAGTTTAAATATATTGTAAGGAATTTGTTTATTTGTTGAGGCAAAGTCTCTTTCATCTTTATTAATTGTTATAAATACTTATATATTATGTGTTTGTTCATTGTGTGTGTGTCTTGTCTGACTGTATATATGTCCATCCCTCTTTATTGTGTGTACTGTGAGGCAAAGCTCTCTTCTCAATTTCATTTCATAAGATATAATAAGCTCAATAAGTATTTCCCCTCAAAAGTTTTTGTTAACTTTAAAATATTAAATAATTTACCAAATGAGGAAATTTGAATTTATTTCTTACTATTTCTTGGGCATCTATTATATTTTTATAAAAAAAATCTGATTGGCTTAATTAAAAAATATATATGCATACATTGTTAATTTTATTCACTAATACACCAAATCAAATAAGATCTTTTTACAAGATATAATTTGTACGGCAGAACAGAAAATACACATTTCAATAATTTTTTGACAACTGAAAGCCAGTTTTATGGCATATACAAAAAGATATACAAATTAGTTGTAGTCCTAGGCATGTAAAGTTAGTTCCATTAATGTTAGTTCCAGATGTTGCCATTATATAAATCATGATTCTCAAAATTATGACACTCATCAATCAGTTATGAATTTGAAATGCCATTTAATTGCATAACATTCATAGTTTATATTATTTAATGTCATTCAAAAAACATTTTCATTATCACTATAATTTAGTTATCTGAATTGTAACAATTTGGTTTTGGTTGGAGAATGTTTATCTATTTTGTGAAATAGTAAAATATTAAACCACAATTATCATATCTCCAGAGCTTTAGAAGTTCTTTTATAAATATAAAATTTCCACGTATTCAAGCATTAGAACCCAATCAAATAAATTAATGTACAAAATGAGAAATATTTTACACATAACATAATGCAATATAATAATAATACTAATAGTACCACATTTGATAAACGCCGCTGGTGACAAGAGGGCTGGTTCACATCTGGCACATGAATGCAGCTAGAACCATGCCACATGGACACAGACTCCCTTTAGATTCTTTAGGTTATGTTTTTATTATAATTCGTTTTAAGATTTTCATCATTGTACATATGAAAATCAACTCTACAAGTCAATAATATTACTTGAATCAATTATAAATAATGTTATTTGAAGTTAAACTTCAATCTTCAAATTCATGTTCTAAAATTAAGATGCAATGTTTCCAATCTGTGGTTACATCAAAAAGCTGTTCAAATGAATCATTTTTAAAATTTGTGGGAGCAACTAGTAGGTTGGGACTAAATAATGCTATTATTACAACTTTCCATTTAATATGGGATAAAAGTAATTGTTTCCAAGGTAAATTGTTTGGTTCTATTAGTTACCTACTCAGGAAGTTGTGTTATTTTCATTCTGTTTTTTAGTGTAAGTAGCGATTGGTTGAGAAACAAACATCTGGCGCCGCCTCCGCCGTCTCTAGCGTGAAGGCTACGCCACCAAGTAACTCCGTTGACCTTACTGCGTCGTTGCTACTTGTATTATAATTATAATAATGATTAATAATAGACTTATAAATCCTATCCAGTAGTTCAGATACAAATTCGCTTTAAGAGTAATCATTGCGAATGGTAAGAGATTTTTTGGTCATTAGTTGGAATCTAGCCAACAATCGAGTTTATTCAGGAAACGTTCGCTCGCCGACGGCATTTGCAAACTTGTATTTCGACTACCATTTACATAATATTATTATTTAAACTTTCGTAAGTATTTTCGCACAGATTTTATAACTATCACGGCTTTACTTACGGCTTGTTCTCGGGATAGCCTGACTTGACTTGACTTGACCAATCGGCGGAAGTTCATCAGGAAAGACCATATAAGTCCGGAACTAGTCGGGCTATCTTGAAAATATGATGCTTTTAGTTATAAAATAGCCTACGTATTTGAAAATTTACAAATGTTATTATTATCCCAGTTATTACAATTCAACTTTTTCAAGAGCAAAAATTCATTAAGTTCATATCTGTCAAAACACATTAACTTTAAATTGCGACGAATGATAATTTACATCGTAATTTTCGTTGCAAATATATTGTAAAATGCATAAAGATTAATTTATATAATATTAATTATCTCCGTTTCAAACGTTCATTCCAATTTCTTAACAAATTGGGCCATTCGACTTAAGGGATGATAACGATATCTTGGTTGAAAGCACCACAGCCATTTTTATGCCTACGTAAATATATAACGCGTAATCTGAGAGTCTCGTCTTTTTATATCATTTATTTTCGAGACAAGCAATACAAGAAATGTTTTGGACCATTTTGCGTATTTCTTTGATTCCTTTAGTTTTTCTATCTCATGACGAAACATTTGAATCATTGTATGTGATTAGGATGGGATCGAAGAGGTCATTAACACAGCATGGACATATTTGTTAACCACGCAATATGGTGTAGTGTCGTGGAAGGTTTCTTGGATAAGGCATAAGGTTTTTCTATAAAATGTTTTTATTTATCGTAACCCTTAAATATCCATTCACTTCGGTATACGTCACTTAACGATTTTCTTCAATGACTCACTAACCATTAGACACATTTTTTGAGTGACCGCACATGACGGACGATTGTGTCGGGAATTATCACGATGAAAAATGTATCCATGATAATTGCTGAGAACAAATATATTTCAGTCGATCAACATTATTTTGAAAACCTAAAATCATCGATACATTGAACGCGATCATTATAATCTAGTAGGAAATAATACACGTGAAATTAAAATATTTTCATCAAATATTGATTTTGTAAATACAAAATCTGCATGCATGTTGAGTAGTTCTGCAAATTATTCGTTTTCCTACGGTAACTATTGCATTCTAGAGTTAAAATTGTAATTTAACGCATATCACTTGTTTTTTTCTTTGTCATTGTTTTTAGCTACCTTATAATGTCATATGTACTTACAATTATCTAATCAATTGTGATTAAAATTATTTATTTTCGCGAAATAGATTTGTAACAAATACAAGAGCCTTAATATCGAACGTCAAAAAGTTCGATGCTAACTAAAACTAGTGCTCTCTGTTGAGTGAACGAAACATCTCTAAATATTATAAAACTAAGTCCCCTGTTGCGTCTCTCTCTCTGTCTGTTCACGATAAACTCAAAAAGTACTGGATGAATTTTTTCACAGTTTTTAACAATATGTAGAGTGATTCCTGAGAAAGTTTTTAATACCTAATAATTTAAGTTTTTTTTTTGTAAATTGGGCGAGAAATTAAATGGTTAAATTCAGTCGTCGTCCCAGGTACGTGTTTCTAATTGTTAGTTTTTGCAACTAGGTAATGATAATGTATGTATGAAAGAAAAATAATGTTAGTAAATATAAACTCTATAACCCGAGCGAAGCTGGGCCTGGTCGCTACTTTTCTATAAAAATTACAAATGATACAAAGTCGTTGTGTGATATCTTTATCTAGAATTTTAGTTACTCTTTGAATTTATCGGATGCAACGCATGCACTGCCTTGCATGGTTACGCATTTTTTACGCTTAATGCTAAATATTTTCGAGGTAAGAATTTACTATTTCTATATCAGTCCCTCTTAATTCTATTATATTACGTTCAAACGTGTCTCTAATTATATACAATAGGCTCAAAACCTCTCCCGGGTTTTCCCGCGGGTAGCAGAATATATTGGTTGATTATACTATTGATTTCATCGTACGTCACTAAAGCCTAAAGTAGGCATGATGTTTTCCGATATCTTCTACAATCATCATAGTTCAGCTAATTTACACAAAACCGTAATGAATTATACACCTGAACCTTTTTCATGAATCACTTCAACCATTAGTGATTTCCACATACAAATCTGTTCGGTAGTTTATGAGGCAGATAGACAAATACGACGGGAAACTTTGTTTTATAATACTAAACTGTATGTAGCATTCCAATACAAACGAATCATGAATTTTATGTATTTTTTCATGCTTTCGAGTGTACGCCATTAATAGTGACTCCATGTAAAGTACATTCTTGAGTTGTTATTGTATATATTGAATTAAATTACTCAAAAAAATAGAACGCAATATAACAAATGACATTTTTAATTTAACACTAACAAAGGATTCGTCGAGGAACATTATTGGACATAGAGAAACGCCAGAAATATCAAATCAAACATTGCAAGCGACACTTGTTTGCTCCTCACATCGTCATGTTATCTTCTATTTGTTGATGATAAATAACATTTATAATGCGGCCGCGTAATAGCTGTTTTGATATAATTTGATGATCCTTTAAATTTCATATAAAACATGAACAGGGCATAATTTTTTTTAATATTTTCGTAGTCAAGACCATTATTATTCCAAAAACTTTTAAAACACGTAAAATTCTATATTCTGTAAAGTTAATTGATTTATAGCTCCTGTTGAATAAAATTTTCACATGCAATAATCTTGTATGTCACAAATAACATTTAACGAGGTATGTACTATTTTAGGACTATTCCTAATATAGCTATGAATTGCCTAATGTAAATGTTTTAATTTCTTATTTTCTCCTTGCTCCCATCTCTTTTTATCTCACGCGGTCCATGTCTGAAAAATATTTTTATGCGTCAATAATAATTGATATAGTATATTAAAAATTACTAATGTTATCAAGACTGGTCAAAATAGAATCATCACTGATATCAGTTTTGATAAACTCCTCCGTATCTGTTGTTACAGTTTTTAATTTAATTTCTGGATTCTTTAGTAATATTGTGAATGATAACATATTTTATACGAACGGTTTTTAATACAAGACAATCCATAGTTAGCTTCAAAAATTTATAATTCATTCAATTTATAATAAGAACTCAGAAAGGGGTACAATACAAAACATTTGGATATAGGGTGATAAATTTCAAAAACTTTTCTCCATGTTAAGCTCTTCTCAATTTTATGGAATGAAACGATTTACAAAAGGAAGCAAAATTACGGACGTAAAGAATACAAACGGGACTTCGAGTACGAAATACATAGCATTCATAATGCTTTTCAAAATTTTAATAATTAAACGTGCCACACTCAATATCATACATATTTTTATTTTTATATCATTTTCATTTCATGTATTTGAAAAACTATGATATGTTCGTCCGTACCCAAAAACTCCAAAAAAGTCATTTCTCCAAGAGACTCTACACTTTATATAGGGTGGCCATGAAGGTGTGGAATTCAAATAAGAGTGTGAAAAATTCCACGCAAGTATCCGTTAACATTTTTCAGTGTTGTTTTATACTTAAATTCATTGTCTTATAATTGTTGTCTTAAAATTGAATGTAGTGCATGCATATATATGCATGCACTACATACGCATACGCATATGCGTGCATGCATACATGCGCATATGTTTTCTTTCTTATGTTCATAAAATTGTTTTTTTACCGTTAAAGTCATTTTTTTAAGAAGATAAGGGTTCAAATCTTAGATCTTCTAAACATACTATACATATCTTAGTCATTCGACTGAGCTCACAGGGCAGATTTACCTTACCTGAGACACCTGCCTAGCAACTGTAGCCGTAAGTCTATCTAATGGCTACCTCTCAATAAATTGCGCCTTGTAATGTGGCCTGAACTTTCTAGAGCATACGAGGTCTTACACAAGTACCGGTTATGTTTTATGTGAAACAAAAGCTTACAATAAGAAATCTATGGGCTATGACGAGTAAAATGATGTTTTGAATGTTATAGATAAGTAATAGAAATTCTGTCATAAATGCATTTGTAGAGTTGCTACCACATCCGATGACAAGTTATCAATACAAGCAATGCAATAAAAAAACTATTCTAGAACTGCTGAAGAAAATCCTGAAAACTTTAAATAGAAAAACAATTATGCCGCAATACTTTAAGTTGTATTCGTTCTGACTTTCGTCACAATAACAACGTTTAATTACAAAGAGCAGTAACTAATTATTACCGCTTGACTTTCAATACCGTTTCATGATTATTTTCAATTGAAAACACCGATAAAATAATGTTTTACGATGTATTAGGAAACAAAACAGTTTCGTCAACACCATCTTCGAGAATAGATGGAGATCTGCCGAACGCAATTATTTCGCGAAGCCAGCTAGTAAAAAGTATTTAACCTTCAATAGTACCTAAGGTGTCGAAACGTTCAACTCGAATTGTTCCGTGTGAATCAGAGTGTGCTGGTAATTCACGTGTTCGCACGCCTGAAATAGTCAGTGCAGTATAGTAATTAGTGGCGTGTAGATGTTTAGGGCGTTTTCTTACGTCTTCACACTTGGCATCCGTAGCCACTGAATTATTCTAGATGTTGCGAATGTGTTAGTGGGGACTTGCTGTGTTTGAAATCATTGAGCCGAGAATTTTATGTTGTAACATCGACTGCATAGTTTACGCTCGGATGCTGGAGACGTATATATAATTTATAGTGGATACTATTGACAGTACACAGCATGCGCAAGTAATGACGTCGATTTGACTGAATGTGAGTATGTAGGTACTAATTTAGCCAACAGCAATGTGTTTCATATTTATTGATAACGCGCCGATCTTATTAGCCCGCTAAATATTAACGCAATACCTACTGACGCTCTCCAGACTTAACCTTGCCACGAACATCTTTCATGTCAGGTTTCAAACCGCTTCAAGTATTCTTACACACCGATAACTTAAATAAATATTTAAGGCATGTTTGTTTAACACTTAGGTATTTCTTTCGGTAATATTAAAAATGGTATAGAGCTAAACAAACAGTAATATAAAAATAGATTGTAAAGTTGGCATATATACATAATTGCCTATAGATGAGATGTAAATATATCCAATATTTTTGTATCTAAATTTTGCATTACTCTACACTAATTAATACCCAAATATTAATGATAGAATTTCCTACATTGGATTTAAACAAAAAACCCAAATAAATAACTACAAATTTATTGTATGTGAGATCAGATTCCGCTGTATATTAAGAACACAGTCAATACATTGTATTTTAAATGGATAACCACAATTTAATAATAAACATTGTTATGTTAAAGTTGTTAAATGCAGATTTTGAACAAATTGGATTTTACGGGTAATTATAATACACATTTAGTAAGAGTTTGTCTATAGATGTCTGTAATTTCATTAGTTAACCGTATTTATATATTTATAATTCGTATAGAGATGTGAAAAATGTAATCATTTTTTTGATACTAAACTATTGAAAACTTACAAGTAAGTACAACCATTGTTACCCAAGGGCTTAACAATTTACACCTTTGTTAATGTCGACATGAGATTTATAATTTTAAGTGACCCTTTACCGCTCTTAAGTATATTTACGGACCCTGTGTATCAAGTTGTATTGCGTAGTGAGTGTTCAATGTTTAAAATAATCTTACATACACTCCATTACACTTTTTGCAGCTCTCTTTTTTCGTCATGATACTTGGTATAGTACAAGTTATTAGCGCGATAAAAATAATTTTCGAGTTATTTAAAAATACTGGAAATAGGATACTCTGTTCATTGAATGGATTAGCTCACATATACAAGCTTAAACCAGAAACACACATTGGTTTATCGCACAAACATTTTGTCCAATAAATTGAATTCGGGATCATCAGCGTAGTACTGATAATACAGTTGGACCAAGTAACATTACGTTTATAGACAATATTATATGAATATTTTATATTTATGTATACCATATCATATATCATAGATATTATACCAGTAATCTACTATTTCATTTTAATAATTTGCGAATAATTACAATGTAAATTGAACACATACTGAAATTATTATTGTGATTTGTAGAATAAATTTAATTCTAATAAATTAAAATATATGGATCTTTAATGTAATTGACGTAATACAAAACGTTAATACATCAAAATTATTATACCTACTTTCCTTTTTTAATCAAAATTAAAATTTATCTTTTATTTAACATCTTATATAATCAAATCAAATCTGACATTAATCTAAATTATAATTTAAGCATTTAATATTATGAGCATTACCATCTTATCATAAAATGACTTTTAGCCAGTTACATTAATATACTTATTACGCACTGTTTAAGAGAAATGGAAGTTACACACAATAATGCCATTTCAGTCCCGATATTTGTCCCTAATAATATCAGCTACTATGTCTCGTGGCAACATGGTGGCACGCGCAGTTTTGGATAAAGCAGTCTTCGCGCTCCGTCCCGGTCGTCTGCAGAAGTAAACGTAGACGTTGTATACCAACTGTTTGGTGTCCGCTGGTAGCTCCACTCGGGACTCTTCCGCGCTTTCAGCGCCTCTCCCGCTGTAAAGCCTCCTCCAACTAAACATCGTCCATGCAGTCATAGCTTCGTCACCGTATTGCCCGTATTGCGCCGTTTTGATCTATGTTATCCTTGCACTTCTGATTTCAAAATATTTAATTTTGGCGCTAAAAATATCACCTTAACAATCAGTCACTTCTACGGTTTCTCGCACGTTAAATACTTAGTCTATTTGAATTTATCCGTTAGCGAGAGCAAGTGTCACTTCGAGTTTGGTCACAAAAAAAACGAACCTAAGCAAGGTATCTATGCTAATACATAGTTCCTGTTATCACACAGAAGATACCCGATCATTCCGAAAGGTAACCAGCTACTGGTATAGCAAAACACTGATGAGCACTGTATCGGCAATCTAGTCACACATTTTCAACATCCGCTTTATTCAGAACGTGATCAAAATGTTGTGGACATCGATAATATAATAAATAACTGCAAACAATCTATGAGTGACTTTAGTATGCAAGAAGTCAAGTTGTTTTAACAAACATGCCAGACATAGACATACAGCCGTTATAAAAATTAACTGCACATACAAATCTGTAGCTGGATGGATATCACCGTTGTTTTGAACAATGCTGAATTATTTTTTGTAGCACAAATAATAACGTTAGCCTCGATTTATGTAGTAAAAATTATACTTCTATTGTTTTATAATGACTTACTTCTGTTTGCGACTTTCACAAATTTGAATATCAAATGTGTCACGGAACATCTTCGAATTCACATGGATATTATAAATATAACT
>DWON01006174.1:0-14131 GCA_018251015.1 Phocides pigmalion okeechobee
GCAGGCCACCTGATGTTAAGTGGTCATTGCAGCCCATAGACAACCACGTCCAATCTCAAATAGAACAGAGGTTCTAGTTAAGGATGGTCGCGGATGCGTTCCTACTCAAGAGGACTAAGATGGTCCCTCCATTAATGTGTATCCGGCAAGCACACAGAGGTTGGCGATGGTGCCGCCGCGGGGGAGCTCTAACGGCTCTACCACCTTTAAGTCACAACATTTATAATGACTAAATTATGAATGTTGTGTCAACGCTAACGCTATAGATTTTTAATTCTACAGCGATAATATATTTTAAAGATAACTATGATCTAGAAAATTAAATTAAACAATGTAAAACTAAATAATCATTTAAAAAAGAGTTAACTAAATCAAAATATTTTGCATCGTATTTCCAAACTGACTTGAAGCCCGGGATATAATTTAGTAATACTATTTTAAAATCTAATAATACTCTAATTTTATAGAGGCTGAAAATGCTGAAATGACTAAAGAATTACAATTGGGAGATCCAAGAATTGTCTAGGAATTTTCTAGTGATAGAAATCTGTAGATTAGAAAGTCTAAGGAATTTCTAGGGATTTAAATCTGTAGATTAGGAGGTCTACGGAATTTCTAGGGATAGAAATCTCTAGATTAGAAAATCTAGGGATTTCTCGACATAGAAATCTTTAGTAATTTTCAAAAAGTTTAAAGATTTCTATCTCGAGAAATCCCTACATCTCTGGGGAAAATCTCTAGACCTAATGGAGGTATTTTTAAAGTATAGAAATCCTTTTAAAGTATATATTGTACAATTTCATAGTCGTGGCAACCCTAACACGCGTTCCATAGGCGTTCTTCTAATAATTAACTGAAAATAGACCTGTCCCTCTCCGCCCTGACACATTTATATAATGCCTATCCGCTCACACCTCGTAATTACTAATTATAGATGAAATAGAAGAATCCAACCGCATTACTCATAGAAATTAAGATAATATATTTTATTTTGACTACGATGACTTAAGGCTCGGATTTATTTAACTATGCTTAAGACTACGTTCACGTATTTAAAATTAACTAGCCTTATTTAATCCTTATAAAATCAGCTAACTACCAGTGAAAGTCCCGTCGAAATCGGCTCAGCCGTTTCAGAGATTACCTGGCACGACAGACAGAAAGATTGGCAAAGAAGCAAAAAAAAATTAAAGAGAAAATATTACCCTTAAGGCTTGAAAATAAGGGATGAATATTTTTATAGGAATCAAATTCAAATTAGAATTATGTAATTTATCCTTGTATATACATCTATACAAATACAATTACTTAATTGGCATTAATCAGTTTTGCCTAAAAAATGTGATTGAATTATTAAAATAGGATTGAAAGTCAAAAGTCCATGAGCTTACCAATTTAATAGTGCTTACACACTAACAGACACCCCTTCTGTCTTCTCATTCATCATTTAGATGTCTCTCCCGGCGGAAATCGAATCTGGAACCCCACGCATGACAAATGATAATCCGGTGCGTTCATTAGACAAAACAGCTGGACACTATACATATATTTAATTATGTAAATTATACTATACAATATATAATTTTCCTACTATATTTAGTATCCTACATATAATTTCTACTATATTTCGTATACTATCGTCAATGTGTAATAAGAAATTGATTTTTAAAAATAAGATTTTAAACTGATATCGCGGAATTTACTGATTTTTTAATATTTACCAGTACATTATTGACGATTAACGATTTTTGATCGAAGCAATCTAAAAACAAATCATCAAATTAATCTTTAATCTTGACTACCCGATACATATTAAAGAAATAGATTTTAAAAGAAAACTAATAACAACATGCAACAAGCACTAACATAAGATTTAGAGAGATTTTAACCGATTTTAAGTACTTAACTTTACTTTTCCTAGTGAAAATTGGTATGTCATACCTATAAAACTTACGAAAGATTTTTTTCCATTTATTATGGCATTTTCAAACAATTAGATCTAAGTTTAATCGAAGCAGACGATAACATGAGGGCTGGTTCGTATCTCGCGCAGATAATTGCGACCGCTATAAATAAATGGCGGATTCACACGGTAACAGATTAAAAAATACAATCGAACTGACAATCTGTTTCTTTTTTTAAATTAAACATAAATCACATTAAAAACTAACAGACAATACTTACTAAATTCGATTATAAAATCGGTAAAAGTATCCAAACTACTATCAGATACTAACGTGCTCTCTAAATTGAAAATAAACTGCAGTAAAACCGATAGACAATATTTACAAAATTCAATTATTAAATTGGTAAAAGTATCCAAACTACAAGACACTAATGTGCTCTCTAAATGGCGAAGGTTGAAGTTGTATCCTTCCCAGAAGTCCGCTAGTGACCGTGACTGGGTGACTCAGGGCTAATCCATAATCGACCGCGTATCGATTTTAATAAAAATAGTCACTGCATTATATATTAGACGAGCTGATACTAGCGTTTCGTCTGCGTTGCGTGTTTAATATTTAATATTATCACTGCAAGACTTGCCCCACTTGTTTATGGCAAGATGGCAAGATGTCTGATTGAACGAGTAGTGTTTAAAAAATCATAGGTTTTAAACTTTAATAACTTTACAACAAATTCAGATTCAATAAAATAATATTAAAATAAACCTTAAAAACATTATTTTAAAACGAAATAATCCTAAGTAAAAGGATGTGAAAATCCTTTGGATGTGTTCCTAAAACGAAAATACAACAAAATAATAAAGTACAATAAAATGCTCTTCATTGTACGCCTCAAACAATTACAAACAATTAATCTATATTTAAATACAGCCAAAAAACAACAAAAAGAATCTTATAGCTAAGCACCGATCTCTTCCAGGCAATCTATAAGTAGTAAATGAGAAGAAAAGGCGGTAAGAGTGTACAAAATATTAAGATAACGTGATAATATTTATTATTAGATAAAAAGTATGTATGTACGAAGAAAACGTTACTAAAATTATTGAATTCTATCCAGTAGTTTTTAGGAAATGCTTGCGTATCGGTAAATCTCCAAGATTTTATTTACATAAATTAAATGCATACGCATCTTAACATGAACAAATTTTACGAGGAAACAATTATATATCTTTGCGACCCCCGGACATATAATTTAAGAAACAGTGTCATATATTGCCTCTTATATGACACTGTTTCTTACGTTATATGTCTATATTAAGATATAAAATTTATCAATATCAAACGGTAACATATAGACGTACAAAAATATTAAGAAATTTAGATTTATTTCGGTGTATATATCGGTAATATTGACTGTTACATTAATATATTAAACAAGTGTAAACACAGCGCACTTATAGTTTAATTATATATATAAATACATATAGATGTTTATTTATTAATAAGCAATAATGTCGAATCGATGTAGAGCTTACGATATAAAATCATGAGTTATACGACCCCGTTTATGGCCATTTAATTTAACAAAGGTGGTAAGAATAATATTTAAATTTAAAGTTAAAGATCACGGATAATATTCGTTGAAACTAATCAAACCACTTTATGGGCGGATTTACGTTAATAAAACTGTATTTGGTAACGGTAGGTCGTATTATCCCACTTCATCTTAATTCTGCACAAATTTATTATCTGTATAGCTATCTACACATTGACCGATTATAATTAACTACATAAACAAATCAAATAAAAAAATTAATACGACAACAATTATGAGGTTATTATTTCTGATAGAATTTATTCATTTCATCCTACCAACTTGTTTTGGTAGACTTATAATGTCAAATCACAAATGTCATGAGTCGTTATATCATAGAACAAACATACACTTATCAGCTGATCGTTGTCCGCCATGACAGTATTTTACCGCCAAAATCTGGGCATAATTTAAAGCTGATTTGGTGTGCAAGAAATAATGAACTGGTAAAATAGAAACGTAAACTCTAAAGTAAACAACTTTAGAGTAACTTATAATTTACTCTCTGATTAAATTTTATACAAGTGATTGAGAAGCATGAGAAACGCCATGCAGGAATACAAACATCCTTAAAACCTATTACTCAACTCACACGATAATTATAACCACAGACCGGAGTGTAGTGGTCACGCTAAATGATTTTAAAATTTTTCCTCCAATTTTCCTCAAATATACCTTCTGTTAAAGGACAATTCTTTTAAACTACTAGTTTTGAGTTTCCAATTAAAAACCGATACTTTGACTTGTTACTTTTTTACATTTTTGCGATAGAGCCTTCCCGTCGCGTTGTTAAGCAGATTAAAAAAATCATTTAATATTTTATTGTCATAGAAGAGTGAGACATAATATTAAGTGGTCACTGCAACCTCTATCCACTACCAATCTCAAACAGGAATGAATGGGAAATCTGAGATTGTACGTAGATGTATTGCCACTCTTAAGAATTAAGATGGTTGGATTTGCACCACTCCAACCGAAACACAAGTTGGTTCACAACCCGAGAGCCGCGGAGATACATCCCCGGTCGAACTATAGTTCTCCCGCCTGGCAACTAGCATGCTTGCTTCTTTCCAACATACTTATAAGTATCGAGATGACAAAAGAATTGTTGCTAATAAGAAATTTAAATTAATATTTGTACAACGTCATAGCATTCAAAATGCATCAAACACGTACCTATCCGCCGTAGCATTAATATTCATGAAGGTGTTTAGAGGTCGTAGCGTCCGTAGTTTTTATACTAGGATTTGCATGACTTAGAAATGACATCAATAATTCTGTTCTTATCATCGATAATATTATATTAGTCAACACAAATAAGGTTAAATTACAATCATAACTGCTGTTAAATAAATTACCACGTAAATATAATATTATGTCGGCATTGCTAAGTCTATGTAATTAAGTTATTTATTAATTCACAGACAAGATAACAGTTTAACACAACTTAAAAAAATCTGTCAACAAACATAAAAAATAAACAAACATTCTTGGAACCCTGCCGCATGGGCACGGACTTCCTTTGGATTGTTTAGGTTAGATTTTTTATAATTAGTTTTAAGATATTAATTAATGTAAATATACTTAAAAAATGCATAAAAAGAGAAAAAGAGAAAAATATAATATGATATGATTGGCCAAAACACAAGTGTTCAAATACAACGTTATGTCCAAAATTAAAAAAAAATATCGATTTTAACCAAACGAATATTAAAATTTTTAGAACATACTTCGAAAGGAGAGTTTTGACCGACAACCCTTACAATCCATTAAAGCTTCTTAAGGGATTGTAAGGGTTGTCAGTTGTATTCTTCTGTTTCGATTGAAGAGGTTTGTTTGGTGGTTCCATTTTAAATCGAGCTTACCATCTTAGCCCTCAGGAGTAGCAACGTATCTGCTCCTTATAGGCACGATGTGTCAATTCTTTAGAGACCTAATTATCAGTGCGTAAAAATAAACTTAGTGTTGTATATCGTAATGAAAAGCAAGAAGAAAAATGAACTAGACATAGGGTATAAATAAATGTATCACTGACATCTCGTATCTATTTCCTTTCACTACAATTTAGCCGTGATAACGAGCTATAATACTTCGAAATAACAGTAATTAAAAAGTGTTAATAGTGAGTACTCGTTATATAGAAAATATACAAATTATGCAAGAATATTTGATTAAAGTCATATGATGCAAATAATTTGTAATTTGCAATAGCAATTATTTCTAAGAATGATTATATAACATAAAAATATCTTTTAAAGTAAAATTTAATTACGAATGAGTCATTTTAAACTTCACACAATGTGTGCAAGTTATGCATAAACAAAATTATTATGATGTTATTTTTTCCAGTGTATCTCTGAACCAAAATTCGTATAAGACTAATCAATACATGAAAGTAAAAGAAACTCAAATTATTTATATCAAAAGGTTAACGTTTATATTCAAAATGCAATACCTTAAAACTAATTATAATAAAAGTAAAGTAATTAAAATTTAATCCAAAAGAATCTTCATTACTTTTGAAAGTAAATAGGTATGATGTTTTTCAAATACGTACTAAAGGCTAACCAATTATAATAAGTACAAAACTTTGCAATTGACAGATATTTGTAAATCACAACTTAAAGGAAATAGTAAAAAGTTACGCATCGTTAATACCTACTCAAAAGTAATTGAATACAATTTCATAATATGATTACAATATTTCATGTATTTTTTAATCTGTGGCGCGTCTCACGCGTTTGGCGCCAAACTGACATTGCATATTTTCGTGGCGTCCATGACGTTATATTAATTAATAATAGGCAACTATAAAATAACAACGCCTGTAGTAGAAAATCGGTAAATAATTACAACAAATGCATTAAGCCGCTTTAGTACCAAGTAAGCAAACATACGTAATAAAGTAACCATATAATGTTTATTATTTTTAGTCTATGGCGCGACACGTCAATTAGACTTTATGCGTTTCGCGCCAAATGTGACGTTTCGCGAATCTTCAAAATGGCGTCAATGAGTAATTAGAGTGAGGCTTGCAATAACTGGCCATAAAGCAACGACGCATCGGTGACGCGGCGCGCTATTTCCGTCCGCGTCGCCCCTCGACAAATGCTAATGTCCTCTAGGACACTCCAGCCGCTCCCGTTCGTGTCACGACTATCGGATTGTGTATACACCTATAAACGATTTGCTGTGACCTCTAAACTCGCCTTTGTTGGACGTGAATAAGTATTCACTGCTCTTTTTATTTCGCTAAGTGCTTCAATACCAGATACTAATAAAACTGTATTTAACAAAAGTTCTTTATAGGGTTTTAATTTTATGGACGACCTTAATGGTTATTTGGTGATTTTCTCGAGTTAAATATTTATTACCGGAATGTGTGAAATTTCCATTTGGGCAGTAAAATCGTAATTGGGTTAATGGTAATAGAATTTTTGAAGTATGCTACTGATCTCTATTGATGCCTTTTATTAGATATCTGTATACTCGTAGGGAGTCGCAGATAAAATCGTAAAATAAATATCTACGTATAGGTATTTATAATTTAAAAATTTGCTCACTTGTCGTATAATGCCAGATTCCTGCAAGGATGCAGTTCAAGTGGGCATAATTTATCTTTATTACGTCGATAAACAGGTTTATAATAAATTCCTTGCATGCATTGGAATCTACACATAGAGCCATAACTCGTTTAGAATGCTTTTAATTAGCATGTTTTAAATTGCTTTTTCGTGTTGCGATACAATTTAGGTGAGGAGCGTCCACTCCATTTATTTCAGGAATAACAAAGTGCAACCATGTTACATCGGCTGTATTAAACTTTTATTGCCTTTACTGCCATTCTTTGGTCGTTGCGAGTGTGCGGACATGCCATTAATTACACCCGAAACCATTTAAAAGATTTATTATATTTATTCTGAAAATTTTAAAAGATTACAGAGCTACTTCGTTTACCCGACGCATCGGGTTGTCGTAATGTGCGATATAATATCACAGGACATCCAATAAATACGACATAAATGCATCTGCTTTCATTACTTTCCCACTGCTGGCCACCGATCTACTTTCAGAATAAAATGAGTCAAGAAGAAGAAGAATGAGATGATTTACCAATCTAACCAAGTGCAGATTGGTACACTTCACACACTTTCCAGAACTTTAGGAAGCAAGTTTATTACGAGGTTTTGTTTCGCAGTTCCCTCAATATTACAAGCTTCATATTCTGTGATAATATTGTAAAAATCTTAAATTTCCAACAATATATTTACCGTGCATGTCAATGAGAATTCAGTAAAAATTCTAGCTTCAAACTTCATAGTGCAGCAAAATTTCCTCCAGTGTTTTGGAGCATGCTCAAGATTTCGCCGCGATGACACACACTCGGGAGAAGGTCGCCCACTCGCCACCAGCGCAGCACAAGTGCCCTTATGCTATCCCCAACTAAGACACGTCGACTAATTTTAACGATGATTTATCGTGTGCTCGCCTGATTATTTATGCCTTAGACAGCAATATTGCAAGCGGTAAAAGTGATTCATATTCATGCTTTTAATTTCAAGGGTAGCTTGTTAAATTGTGTTTTTAAACTATATTTCACGTTATGATTATAACATATTTTACTAGCGACCTGGCTCAACTTCGCTTGGAAAAAAGAGTTCATATTTACATTATTTTTCTTTTATACATACATCCAATCATTACCTAGTTGCAAAAACTAAAAATTGGAAACATCTAGGGGACTTTTTTAGAAACTCGAGAATATAGTTCACTTTATAAAATTTCACTGCCGCTTTGAAATCTGTGACTAACTTCATAATATTGAAACAAATCATACGTGAAGTCTGCCACAGTTACTCACAGTTGTTACTCTTGACCAGTAAAATGGCCGCTTTATAAGTACGCCGTAAAAATTTGGTATAATTATGATTTATAATTGCCTCCATAAGCTGTTATAGCCGGCATGTAGTGAAAAGTTAAGGAAACTTAATTTTAATTTGAATAAACATTGCTAATCGCAAAGCGTATTAAGAGTCTCAGTAATGTTTACGATAATTATGTAGTTGTCAAACTCATAAACCTTTGTAGGTAAAAGTGTTTTCCCATCCGAGCCACTGTTTACTCGTTCGGTGGATCAGGGCTGCGTGCGAAGTGCATTGCCCCGAACCGAAATAAATTGTCGCGACGATCGCGTCGACTCGTGTGCGTACAACCGGTACCGATCTGTCGGATAGTTAGGGGTGCTGGTTTCTCTGTGTCCAGATTAAAAAGAAAAAATGTAGATTAAAATAAAAGTGCAAAAGTTTTGGTTGAAAAAAACTATCCAAACAGCGATTTTACAACTAAAAACCTATTCTTCTTCAGACAAGCTTGTCGAGTCGTGTTGGAAATCATACAAATATGAAAGAATACAAATATAAAGAAGTTTTTATTAATCAAATAATAATAATAATAACGAACGTAGCCTGTCTACCGTGTGTCACTTGGAAAATTTCAAAAAATACAGGAATCAATTCTGTTTTATTTTAATGTTTCTAGGTAATTTTAAATTGCGATCGGTCATCAAAAATTTTAACTTCACACAAGGCTTACATACAAAGAAGTCTCAATTGCATTGCATTGCATTTGCACACAAAGAAATGTCAATATTTCCTCATGAGATCAAATTTTTAGATGTTTTTATTTTGCTATGTAATTCTAAATGTGTAATATACCTTACAAAAATCACAATAATCTTATGCCTTTAGGTCTGACTGCAACATGCTATAACTTATGCCTACCACTTTTTAATCTATTTAATAAATTTAATTTAAAAAAGTCTAAAAGTAGTTAGGTTGGGTCAGTTAGTATATAAAACATGGGAGTTATACCAAACGTTTTTTATAAGAGATCTCAATGCTGTTATATAGAGCATATTTTCAAATATATTCGTACTTACTAGCTAAGAAATAATTACAGATTTCCTTATCATTAAGGCAGAACACGAAAATAAAATAAAAAAACATAATAATACATAATTCATCATTTTTTATTCTGGCAACCCTACGACATTACACTTGCCTGAAATAATGCATTCTGTATTGGAGCTAAAGACGTGAAAAGAGCGAGTTCGGAGTTTATTCTTGGTCGTTTCGTGAATGCCGTTTGTGCGTGTCGCAAACTTTTTATGCGTCTACGGACATTTGGTTTTGTGAGCTCTTCATTCAGCCAGTTTCCCGCGCGCATTTTCGCGCGTAAAATTCTGTCAATACATCAACAGGTTTGTCGGCCATTGTGCTTAATCTAATTGTGTGAATGAATTAAAAAAAAGCAGAGACAAATTTTGATGTTTTTTAATATGTAAACCATGGATTGCAAATATATAAACTCGGATTTTTACCTTATAAATGTCTGACAAGTTTATCAAATGTGATCTTATTTACCGAAATCAATCAATAGATCGATCATTGATTTTCATTAAAAATCGATTACTGTATCGACAGTAATGTATCGACATTATGAAGCCTATCTAATATTAGTAAAAATAATAATATAATAATAATGAAGTAAGCGTAGTTTGTAAATTAAATGGCATTTATTTTTCTATAAAACAAGTATTCAATATTGTGATGCCAGGTAACATTTGAAACATAAATAATCTTCAGCCGCAAAACAAACACATTAAACCATAACCATAACAGCCATAACGCATCAAATAGTATCCTAATGTCTACAGAGCAATGTGTTTAGAAATAATAAAACCGGAATTTACATACATATGATTTTAAACTAATATTATCGCGAAATATATACATTTTACTATGTACCATGTGCTCACGATTAACGATTTTTCATTGTTCGCCGTGACCACGAGCCAAGCAACTGATTCGAAATATCGGCAATCGAAAATTAAAAATCGTTAATCGTGAGTACTCGATACATAGTAAAATTTACATACACGTTTAAAGTAAATTTTTTAATAGATTTATTAATTAAACATAAATAATTAAAAAGAATTACGATTGCTATTCAACGCAACAATGCAACTAGCGTTCTTGGAACCATGCCGCAAGGGCACAGACTCCCTTTAGATTGTTTAGGTTAGGCTTTTATTATAATGAGTTTTAAGATTTTCATGATTGTAAATATATAATTATTTTGGTTTCCCAAGTAACAATCAAGGAGCATAAATCCATCAAACCAAACGGAGCATTTTCGAAACGGCGCGAATCGTACGAGATTTGAACCCAACCGTCCTGTAGCCGTTAGTGACTCAGCTTTACCAAGCATCCTGTTCTCATTGTTGATCGGACAACACTGTAACTTAACGATTGTGAATCATCTAACTAAAATAACCACTTGCAGGCTATTACGGCAACAAATTGCTCAAGTCAAAACATCGGCTCGGCTACGCTCGACTTTGTAAATCACATTTCTTTTTGCAATTGCTTTCAATTTCATATATACTGGTTTATGTAACTTTAATAAACAGAAAGACATAAATCAAACAATTGTCGATTTATATTATCAAGGATGGAAGGTTCGGGATGAGGCTCGAAGGATCGTAACATTTTGGCTTTTATAAATAACGAAAGGTATAAGTGCATGAAAAGTTAAGCAACGTCAGGCGCGGTCGAGTTTTGGATGGGTTACCGCTAGTGGCAAAATTTAATACCAAAAGTATCAAATTGGAAAAGGAACAGGATTAAAAAGAATGTATACTTCAAAACTTCGAAACTCAAAGCTTTAATTTCTTTAAGAAATTATTGCAATAAATGGTTATCGATATCGATTATACAATTGTAATAGATAATCGATTCGTTAAGCAATAACGACTTGGGAATCGATTTTTAGTAATTAATACGTACTTATTAAGTAAAAAATGTTTACAAAATACCTAAAAAAATTTCACCTATTAATCTGAAACATGATTCAGGCGACTTCGTACGACGTCCTTCCGGCGCCGCGTAGCAACCGACATTCTCAAACCTACAAATAAACCGTTAATAAGAGAAATCATTCGTGTCATTTATTTATGGAGACAAAGGACCACAGGAAAAATCATTCTCGTATATTACTTCATTCAATATATTCTTATTCAATTGAAAAAAAATGGTTTAAATTATATATTTACAAAGATGAAAATCTTAAAAGTAATAAAAGGGTAACCTAGACAATGTACAGGGAGTCCGAGCCCATGCGACATGGCTCTAAGAATGCTAACTGCCGCGTTTAATAGCAATCGCAATTCCCTGCTCGAGATATGAATTTAAAGGTGGGAGAACTATAGTTCGACCGGGGATGTACCACCGCCGCCCTCATAATCCTTAAAGCATTACTTGTGTTTCGGTTAGAGAGGTGCGGTTGCCGGCTACACTTTGAAGCGAGGCGAACATCTTAGTCCTCAGCAATAGCAACGCATCTACGTACGATTTTATAAAATATTTCAGTCATGGACTGCAGCGATTATTTAACATCAGTTGGCCTGCATGTTCATTCGCTGTTCTTCTGACATGCCAAATCGACCCACAGAAATATAGTGTGTAGGCATGAGAACACTACTTATTTAAGCTTGCATTCTGATTAAAAAGTGTTATAGTAGCGTAAGACATGAATATCTATAAGCTCCTTTATCAAAATCATGTATATCTAAACCCCTTGAAGCATAGAATTGTTGCAATCACAAATAATTGTCGAAAACCGGTGAGCAACCACAAAAACCCGTGTAGATTATGTTATTTCACTCGTTCGATTCACGATCGAGACGACAAACTTGGTACAAGACTAGAAGCCAAACCCTATATCTTATTTTGAATGTAATAAGTAGCTTTTTTGAGTGTAGATGAGGGATAGTTAAGTTTGTCGGAGCTTAATCCAGCCGACGCTACCGAAGTACCGAGCGGGTGACGGCTCCGACCATCCGTGAACCCTAAGTAAGGTGCGCATGCGCATTTTCTCAAAATTGAAAATTGGTATTTTAGTTAGTATATTATGGTGTATTTTAACACTAAGTGATATCGCGTGGTACTGCTTTATATGCGAAATGTAAGCTTAGATGCGTAGCTGTAAGTAAGTTTGAAAATATTTCTAAAACGGCGTATTGTAACTATTTATTATTGGTTCACAGTTCTATAAAATTAAAATACGATAATGCATAGCCTATAACGAGGTCAATGTTATAGGCTATATTTGAGATAAATAAAATAAGTTATTATTGAAAAACACAAGGTAAAGAAACGTACCACGTTTTATTTTTATATAATGGTAAAAAGGCTATGATAAACATCATATGATACAAAGAGAAACCACTAAAATATCTATCGATACATTGATTCTAATTAATTGCAATGAAGTATTAGCAAACCTACATATTCTGTCCATTACTCATGTGGTGTCTAATAAATATTTTAGGATTTTGACAATAACATTTTTTTTGCAAATATATTTTAGTTAAACAAGTATTCATTTTGCCTATTTATACACACATGAGATTTCAGATTGACTTAAAAGTGGAAACCCCATTATTTTTAAAACTTGTTGAAATAATCCAGCATTAAAAATTAATCTAGCTAGTAACGAATCTACGTCATAATTATTGTTATCTAGTCTTATTTTATTATAGAGATACTTATAGATAAACTTTTTATGTTGGCTGTCCCTAGTATATAGAAAAGGGCGTCTTGTCGAACCAGTTTCAACGCCGAACAGGCCTACTGCCTCACATTGCTCACAACTCCATCTATTGTTTTTGTGCAATATATTATGTTATTCTTTCGATTGATACGTAATATTCTTTATTGTAATTTTTTTGTTTTTTTTTGTTAAAAACGAAATTATGCCATACACTTTATGTTACGGCATTTTTACATACAACATTTCTTTTCTGTCATTGTGTTCTTTTCTTTTAGAAAGTAGGATACTATGCAATATGCTTTATTGTAAGGAATTTCCTGTTTATAACTGCGAATTTCTAAAATAGTGACATTGGAGCTAGCGTTGTTTCAATAGACAGATTACACAGAATTTATTTTTATCAGCAATGTATTATCTATTTTTATGTGACTATTTGACTGAATCTTAAAACATTTTGCTAAAAATCAAACGTGATTCACTATTAGTATTATCCAAAATTGTCTTAATTTAGATATTGTGTACGCAATCAATAACCACGTTTGGGAAATGACTGATTTAAAATCAATTAAAAAGAGTAAAGAATACAAAAAATCGATGGAGGAGAGGAGGTATGACGTCACAACAAAATCAGCCGGTGGTACCAAGACGCGCCAATAGATGTGAACATAAAAATATGTTTTGATCTGTTTTGCTGTCGGTACATGGCTCGCAGGAAGGGGCGAGCCTCGCCGGACCAGTTTGTGCGCCGATCAGCCTACTGCCTCACATTGCTCGACCTATTGTTTTTGTGCACTAGTCCCCGCTGATGTTTCAATGACTATATTCCGTCAGTCGACTTGTTAACATTCACTAAATAAGGTGGTTCGTCAGTTCACTGTTAAAACTCGCTTAATAAGGTTTTATGGCTAAATTACTTTGAAATTTACTTTAAGGTGGTAGAGCCATTAGTGCTCGCCCGGGGCGGCACCACCGCCACCCTCATAACCCGCCGTAAAGCAACATGTTCTTCATGTATTGTGTT
>DWON01006175.1:0-14129 GCA_018251015.1 Phocides pigmalion okeechobee
TGATGGTGCGAAACAGTTCTCTGAGGGACTCGCCACATTTTAGATTATAAATTGCCCTGATCGCTCGCTTTTGTAAAATAAAAATAGTGTCCATATCAGCAGCACTACCCCACAGTAATATACCGTATGACATTATACTGTGACTTCATGTTATTTATCAACGTATACCTACATAATACTGAATGTATGCAATTTCCTACATCATATTTATTATAAAATTTCCCTTAATGACAAGAATAATGTAACATATAACACAGAAAATGTTTATCATTTCATATTTATATCTTAATTATCCAATACATAATCTATAATAAAGTAAACTCAATAAAATTGTAACCACTGAAGTCAAATTAAAGGACTTAGTAATTTAAATGTAATGTCACCACCCCTGCACATACTTCTAACATATATGTTAATGCAGTATTTATACTGTGTGCCAGTTTGAAAATTAATGTGAGTCCAAATTATACGAGCAGTTCCACAATTTCACAAGGTTATCAACTTATAATTATGTAACATCTTGAGTTGAGATTTAATTTATTTAAAGTAGTCTACACCAGGCCATCACAACAAGACTTTGTTGAGAATAACTTACTTTGCAACTTTTAGTCTTTCTTTTTAGTATTAATATATTGGTTGTTTCCTGGAGCTCCATTCTAATAGATTAATGTTAGTATGTTAATACATATACCCAATGTACTCTCATCCAATAGGCATCTTGATTGCACAATTCATTGCTTGCTATTGCACTCTAATATCATAGGTTCAATTTTGAAACCAAATACACTAATACCTGGCTAGATAATGTAATTCCATATTATAACAAAAATTGTGTAAATCAGAGCATTATGTTCTAGTGTTATAACATTATTATAAAGATGCTAAGACAAAAAATCACACAACTCTTGACTTTAAAATATATTTTATATAATTCCAAGATTTATAAAATATTTGACACATTAAAAATAGGTAACCTAAAATTTTCATTATTGTAATTACCTTGATAATATTTTATTACATATTTATATACAAGTGTATACAAAGCACGGTAATTTATAGTATTAAGACTTAAAAGATAATATTTTAATAACCACTCATTATTTTAATTTAATATTTAATAGAAAACAGAAATGGTGGTAGCACCTAGGGGACGCCTATGTCCAGCAGTGGATGCATAAGGCAGATGGATAGATAGTTTTTTTTTGTATGTTAGAAAAGTATCATAGGGGCATTCAGCCTCTTGATGTTGACAACATCCACACCCAAAGTCAAACAGACCTGAACTTCCGTTGAAGGTATCTGTTCTTCTGTTGAAGTTATCAGTTGCCTAGCTTGTGTCGGTGACAACCACCATAACACAAATTACAGTTGTCCCCAGAAACAAATCATAAAATAAATATATACATAACTATACAAAAATAAATACATAACTCACTGTGGTTCATAATTCATAGTTCACTCACCTGTGTATTCTGGAAGTAATGCCTCCACAGTGGTCTAATTTTGTCCTGACCACCCACATCCCACACAGTAAAACTGATGTTTTTGTATTCTACAGTCTCCACATTGAAACCTGAAATCACAATAGATTTGTCAATATGTGTCAAGTGATACAATGTCTACACATGAGAATATTATGCAATAGTCCCACTGCACTTTCTAGTTTCAATATCTTGTCATTAAAAAAACAACTTACTAATTAACTTCATAAACTTTTATTAACCAATTATTATAAATGTAATGGAAACTATAAAGAAGATGGTTACAAAGTAGTATTAAGTAAATTTAATTAAATCACAATTTTCTAACTCATTTCTTGAAACTTAAGATGATTTAACTCATCATACCTATTCCTGACTATTGAAGTTTAAGGAATATTTTTTGCCATTGCATAGGAGCTCTGACAAGAAAATTATTTTAAAGATTTTAATCAATCATACATATTTCATAACAGATAAATTAATTGTCTCATTTGTTTGAATATATAGCCCAGTTGCTTTAGTGAATTTATTTATTTATTATAATATCTAAGAATTTTCTAGGAACTTTGTCAAGTATTTTTTACACTTATATAATAATAATTACAAACATAATATAATCTGTTCTAAGTAAAATACTTGAATTGGCAATTAAGCAACATTGATGATTAAAAATTAGTTATAAATTGTTTATTTTCATGTCATACAAATTACACAAAATTACATTGTATATGTTAAGGAATATTTGTTTGCTTTTTCGCACAGACATAGTCATGACTAATAGTGGCATATAATACACAAAAATTAGCTAAATGTGTAATATTATAATATAGTCAAAAAAATCAATTAATCACTAATCACAAACAACAGCAGAAGTAATACTCACCAATAGTTGGAATTGTTGTAACAATTTCGCCTAATTTAAGTTTATATAGGATTGTGGTTTTACCAGCTGCATCCAAGCCAACCATCAATATTCTCATTTCTTTCTTGCCAAATAGGCCTTTAAATAAATTTGCAAACATATTCCCCATTTTGCAGCTTTTTATGTAGTCTGAAAAAAGGATTAACACGATTAATAGAATCCCTATTCACTCTGACTCATCCATCAGTCTATGTTACTATAATCAATGATAATGACATGGCAAGTACATGCATGGTACTACACATCATTACGACGAATTAAGAAAACAGTTATACTTCTCCACAATCTTAATCAAAGGTAGATAACACGAAAACCTCTTAAAACGAACACATAAACAGTTTTATTTCTCCATCAACAGAATTTTAAGACAAAGATTGGCTGACATCGCCGTTGGTAATATTCTGTTGCGGTCACCACCCCGGGTTTATAATATAATACCACGATAAATTACAACTATTTATGAATAATGAGACTATTGTGAATAATTGTTTCTGTTTTACTTACATTTTCAGAAAGAAATCTATGCAATATGAAGAAAAAACGCTTCAATCCAGTGAAGTCTCTACAATTCGCTGGATGTCAAAATGGCGGCGAACGTGGAAGTTGTTCGTGCCTATGCCACGTATCGGCGAAAAGTGGCCAGTAAGAAATAAAGATGATCCTGTAGAAATCTGTATTTGATGTTTTTCAATATTTATTTTTTGTAAGAATGACGAATTTCTATCTATAAAAACTTGAACCTTAGAAAACTACCTGCTCCAATTTTATTATTTCAGTTTGAAAGACTTCAATTACATAAACAAGAAAGAACGAACTATGTTTCGCCTTTCTTACTAAAAGTATCTACTATTACGTAGGGTAAAAAGATTTTTATATAATATATTCCTTTTGCTAGTTTTCTACTGAATTGCAAAAATCTAAAATTATGTTTGTTTTTTTTTCTACATGTTATTAAACTAACTTCTACGATAATTCCACAAACTTAAACTTACGAATTAAAAAAAATGTAAAAAATCATGAAGTGCTAATCAAAAAATATTATATAGGCGGGGTGCTGTTTTATGGGTCGTATTATAAATATTACGGCTTTTCTTCTTTATTACTTTTTTATTATTTGAAGATGGTAAGCATGTCATAGGTATAATCCTTAAAAGTTTATAATATGTGGAAGTACACAGACCTAGTTTTTTCAGTCTACCGCTATAATAGTGCAGTATAATATGTAGAGATGTATTTAGTGACGTGATAATTATTGTATAATTATTATATAGAAAGACCACATTATACTTCTTTTATCCCCACGGTTTATTGATTGCCATGCGATTGATTCACCTTAGATGAATCATGATCCTACACGAGAGCAATTTAAAAAAAAACGCTTGTAATTTTAGCATTCTTTGACCTGGAATATTATAACCGTAAGGAAAAGTTATCTTTCAATCAACAGTGCTAGATATTCCGTTTGGCCAGAATACTACCACCCTGGAACTATAAGGGAAGCGGTAGCTCTAAAGATGTTCTTGCATAAGTGTCAATTAATTTAATTGTACTAAAATCAATTGCTCATTGACTATCAGAGACTTTTGACTCGAATTAACGAATTTGCCTACTATCCACAACCCTCGCTATCGCTAAGTAGCAGGGTTCATAAACAATATTGTTTTAATAAATAATTATATAATATATTTTTGAATATATTCATCTCCATAAGAATTGCTTCACTTTAACGGAGATCCTCGAGGTATATCAGTCCTAGCTCGGCATTTCTTACCCAAACATTGATTCGCGCATAAACTTAACATAGAGACCATAGCATAGGGAAGACCTTCATTCATTCGAAAAGAAATGACAGCTGTCATGTCAATATGACGTTCCCACTTTTATTCAAAACGAAATAGTTATCTATTAATATTAATTCGTATTCCTCAAACATCCGTATTTCCTTTTATGTTGTATTGTAATATTTGTCGTTTCTCTTGTTAACTTATTGAAGGATAAGGACGTTTTACACTATGCATTCTATTCAAAGCTGGCTGTCCGAAACCCCTAAGTACACAACATTCAGAATAAACAAGTTAAAAAGTTTTCATTTAGAAAGATTAACAGAGTTATTAACAGAGGTACGGTATAGATGCATAATAATTATACTTTATGCTGTTCTTATAGTGCTTTATGTACAAGTATTATCTATGATATTAATTTAATTTATAATTTATTTTTAATAATTAAATTTCAGCAAAGGAAAATGTTAAACATATCAGAAATTCCCAAATTCTATTTTCTAAAACCTGATTGTTTGGTACTTGAACAATGGATGTCGGAGCCGAATATTGAAAAAAGTGGTCAAGAAGTTATTGTGGATGCATTGTGTGCAGCTGCTGTTCTGAGAGGAGCACATGTTTATGCTCCAGGAGTTCTAGGCCTTCCTTCTGGTAATAAAATACAGTAAATTGTTTCTGAAATAACAAATTTAAAAGTGGGAGAACCATAGTTCAACCAGGAAGATACCATGGCTGCACTCATAATCCGCCATAAAGTATTGCTTACATTGCTGAAAAATATAACATTGTATGAATCATTGGCAAATTCCATTCTAGAGAAAATGGGTACAGTCTAATACTGCCTTTTGCATAACTGACTTGATATAAATATGAGTATCGTAGGTAAATGATATTATAATTACCTAATATCTAAATATCTAATACCTTATACATCTTTAGACATTTTACATGTCATTAACCCTTTCACTGCTAAGCTTTTAATGACTTCGCATGCACCCAGCACCAGAGCCTTTAGGCATAATTTTGCATAATGTTATGAAAGACATTTATCAATATAGTATAAATGACGATTGGGAAAAGTGTAACTAATATACTAAATAAACATTGGTTGACAAGGTAGGGGTGATAAAAATACAGCGAAAAATATTACATTAATAGATTTATTTTTGCATAAAGTTTGTTTCGGCATTACCCGACATTGGTGTTTGAACATCAAAAAAAATTGTCAGTTATAGCCAACTGTGACTGTGAAAGGGTTAAGCAAGATTTACGGATACCAGATAAAATGTGTAATGAAAGACCACATCTTGACTGTATGAGTTGTTATTTTTCATGTATTTAAGGAAATAACATTTTTTTAAATGAGAAAGTTTAACACACTATCCTAAAATTATATTTATGTTATCATTAATTGCTTATTACAGATTGTAAACTTAATGACAAAATTGATATATATGGGGACCTCGAGGGGAAATGTAAAAGAGGTCTTAAAATCAGATATACTGGGAAGAAAAAGTTTGTTGGAATAGGATATCTGAAGATGTTACGCTGTGATTTGTTTGATAAAGGAGTTAAGCCAAGGTAAATAATTTTCAAAATAATAATCAATGTAGAGAGCTCTTAGTTTAATTTCTGTATTTACTAACTCACTGGGACGAAAATCTTTTAATTTATATACTAACATTAATTATTCTTCCCCAAGTATAATAAATTTATTTACAATATATAAAATTTTTCATGCTTAATTTTCTAAGATGTAGTTGAAACTTTACTAGTAAACATGTAAACATTTAAAGGTGGGGGTTTAAACGTCTGGGGAGGTACCACTCTCGCCTCCATTATGCGCCATAGAGCATTTCTTGTGTTTCAGTTGGAGGTGTGGTTGCCAGCTTTGAAGCTAGGTGACCATCTTAGTCCTCAGGAGTAATAACACATCTACATTCGAGCTCAGATAGGACTTTGGTTGTGTTTGTGGTAGTACGTAGATGTCTATAGGCTGTGACTACTTAACATCAGGTGGTTTGCAGGCTTGTTTGCTACTTCTATCACTCACTTCTCACATAAAAAAAATGTATTGGTGTGTCCTGATTGGAAGTGAGGGATTGAAACACATTGTGTAATATTAGTTTGGTACATCTGTTCTGTTTTAGTGGCATAGCCGTTCATACAATCCTTCCTGAATCAAGGTTGCCAGTAGTGAATGAGACTCTTTTTGGTAAAGGGGAGATACTTTTACAGAATTTGCCATCAATAGTTACTGGATGGGTGGTAAATGCCCAGCCAAATGAATACATATTGGATATGTGTGCTGCACCAGGCAACAAAACCACACATTTAGCTGAAATGTCTGATAACAAAGTATGTGCTTCATTTTTTTAATTTTATAAAAAACAAAACAGATTATTGCCTTTTCTTTACTTTGATGCCCTTATAAAAGGTAAAAATTTACAAGAGTAATATACATGTTAACTTCACATTATTTAGATATTCGCTCTCATATTTTATTTTATAGCTGCTGCTATATTTCCATGCTGTGATGCAATTTCAGCAATTAGCTCTGTATAGGACACTTTATTGCCATATTTAAGTTTTTGGTCTCAGATGTGTGTACACTCCATGTACTCTATAATAATAAGAAAGGTATAATTTTTGCCAATATAATAATTCAAAATCCTCTTTACAGGCTCATATTATAGCTATAGATAAATCAGAATACAAGGTAAAGAAAATTAAACAAAATTGCGAGTCACATGGAGTTAATTGTGTGAATGCATTTGCTTTAGATTCTGCCAAGTGTTGTTCTGAAGATACAGTTGGAGATATGAGCAAGCCACCTTTCCCAAGAAATTGTTTTGATAAAGTACTTCTAGATGCACCCTGCAGCGGATTAGGACAAAGACCACAGTTAGTGAGCAAAATGGATCCCAAAACCATAAACTCTTACAAGTTTTTACAAAGAAAATTGTTTGCTGCAGTAAGCATCCACTAGCCTCTTTTTTAATCAAAGTATGTGATCTTTTTCTAAAAAAATCTTAGTGATCCAAAAAGTTGTAATAAAACTAATTATTTACAGGCTGTAAAAGTTTTAAAATCCGGAGGAAAGTTGATTTATAGCACTTGTACAGTGACAGTAGATGAAAATGAAGGAATGGTTGTTTGGGCTCTAGAAAAATTTCCGAACTTAAAGTTAGAGCCAGCTGAGCCACTTCTTGGAGGTACAGGCTTAGCTAATGTTGGGCTTAGCAATGAGCAAAGGTAAATATTTATAAAGGTATTGTTTTTCTTCATTATAATCATTCCATAACCAAGGATTTTTTTTATTATTAAAGAGTAAGAAACGGGCACGCAGGCCACCTGATGTTAAGTGGTCACTGCAGCCTATGAACAATCACGTCCAATCTCAAATAGAACAGAAGTTCTATTTAAGGATGGACGCAGATACGTTCTTACTCTTGAGGACTAATATGGTCGCCTCCAATCATGTGTATCCGGCAACCACACCCCCCCAACCGAAACACAATACATGAGGAACGTGTTGCTTTACGGCGTGTCATGAGGGTGGCGGTAATGCCGCCCCGGGCGAGCACTAACGGTTACCACCTTTTAAAATCTCATCTCTTCTCTTCTTAGAATTAGTATACACCTATACTTAGGCTACACCTCATTGTATTGTTTAAAACTTTCCCTGCTACGTATAACATTGTAAAGTATTACATGGCGGAACGCGCTTGCGGCTTGAACATAGCTGTTTTGTATGTACAAAACTGTATGGATTACGGGCGAACACAAGTGCCAAGTTTGAACATCGCAGTCAAAGTGATAATACTTTGACTATAATCTTCATATATTACGTCGGGTTAGGATTGCGAGACGCGGCACTAAACTGGGGCTTCTTTCTCTAGACTGACAATTCACACAAATATTTTATTATTTAGCATCCGTATAACATTTACGAATACACTGACGTTATTTTCGCTCGCATTCTTTTAACGTAAACAGCACTTTCATTCCCGCCCGTAATCCATACAAATATGTACGTAGAACACAGGTGTGTATAAGCCGTAAGCGCGATGCGCCGCGCATTATATAGCAGTGTTGTACGGTCGCAGGGAAAGTGTTAAGTATAACTTGGGAGATTGTTTTTGTTATCATGCATAAGATGTAAGTGGAATTTGGAAGGATATGAATAAAAAACAAATGATAATATACATGTATATTCTCTGTAAATACAATTTAAAATACTTTGTTAACATTTTACCTGTTGATATATTGCTACAAATAATAAAAATGCTGATAACAATCTAAATTAATTTACTGTATAAAATAAAACTACATATTCTAATTGACATTTGTACCCATGAGCCATTAGATTAATTGTCGTTTAAACCGTGAAGGTTTAGAGATTCCTTGTTTTGTTTCTTATTTATTTATGTTAGAAACCAGTAGGTGTGTTATTAGTGCATTTTATGTTTTATTAGGGATTATATAATAATTAATTTTGCAAAATCCATGATGAAATGTTTGATTAAACATTTTCTTTTCTTTTTAAGCACATATTTTAATTCAATCAATTCAAAGTTAATGAGTATTCAGAAATTGTGGTTTTAATTACAATTAATCTTATAGCCCATAGTTATGGTAAACAGACTGTATAAATAAAATGAAATTGGCAAAAAAATAATACTGGAAATTTATATAAATTAGGTTTTATCCAGAGTTTGTAAATATTTTGTACTAATATTAATAATATTGTTTTATATTACGTATGATTTACTGTCTATATATCACTTTACCCTTAAACAAACAAAAATGTTGACTTTTAATATATGGCAAGATGAATGGTGTAAAAACTATATCCTAAAAATTCGATATATATATTTTTTTCAGAATAATGGTTCAACGTTTTGGCCCAGAAGATGATGCTCTCAGACCTGTTCATGAAATTTATAAGAATACCATAGGATTTTTTATAGCAACCTTTACCAAGATACATGATAACAATAACCAACTAATGTAAAATATATGACGATTTATGGGCCACTTAATTATAAGCGCAAATTATACGAAGAGCAAAAAAAATTGAGATACAGAACATGCAACAGTAGATCTTGTATATTGTAACAAATATTCAGGTAAGTTGCATCTTCATTTAAAAAAACTAGTTTTTAAAGACAATTTTCTAACAAATTTCAAACAAATAATTTCATTTGTCAGACTTAGAAAATAACATGTAATGTAATATTGTGTGTCACAATGTAAAATTGTGACCTTGTATTAATAATTAATATTTCAAAGCGTCATAACAAAACAGTGTTTTGTAAACATTATATAAAGCATGAATTATGACGAGTATTGTCAGAAGCAACAATTACAATATCACATTTTCCTTAAAATGGCGGACCATAAATTGTGTATTAGTATTTTTACAACTAATCATATGTTATATTGTTATTGTTATTGTTATTTTTGTTCAATTTTAATCCAAAGACCATTCTTGGCTTTTAATAAAAATGATCTTAAGTCAAATTGAACCGGGTTTTCAGTTTTTGAACATACTGAAAATTTAAAATTCTTTACAAGGTTAACCATTGCATATTTGGCTGTGAACATAGCAAAACGAAGACCTGAAACAAAAAAAAAATGGGGGAAAATCGCAAAAAAAGGATACTGTGTAATAACTATGGAAAAAATATGGAAGTTTTTGAAGTTGAAGAAGTATACGTGCCTATTTCGTAAATAAAAAAAATAATATATATAACTAACTTTCTACATTCCTAAACCCACACTAAGATTCCCTTCATCGTGCGTGTCATAGACATACATAAATACCCAGACCCAGAATGAAATTCTAAATTAATAACATAGATTTCCGCTTGGTTGACCATCGATACGCCATGCAGGTTATCAAATGTCATTCTTGTTTTATATATAACTAGCGACCCTGCCCAGTTTCGCTTGGGTAAGTTTATATTTACTTATTTATGCACCGAACCTTTCGTCAGGAATCACTCTACCTGTTGTTAAAAACTGTGAGAAAATCTGTTCAGTGCTTTTTGAATTTATCATGAACAGACAGAGACTCGACAGAGGGCTTTGTTTTATATTTAGAGACGACGCAATGAATAGAAGTGAGACTTACCAATACAGTTTCTCGGTCCCATTCCAAAAGATAAGAAATGAGACGGTCTCTTTTTCTCTTCATTAATAAATCTCTCAGGTTGAAACTCGTGGGGGTCCGGGAATACTTGAGGGTTCATGTGAATCGCATAAATTGGAATAGACACAATATCTCCCACGTTCAATTGTACATTTGAATCTGGAAACTTGTATTTTTTCGTACAAACTCTATCAACGCGCGCTACGGGCGGATACAGACGTAATGTTTCTGTAAATATTAAAAATATGATATGAAAAGTGTAAAGTGGTATCTCAAAGTCAAGTTCAATGTAAAATTAGCATAATTGAAAAAAAAACCTTAGTATTATTATACAAAATTCTGGTTTATTGTCTTTATCATATATAAGTTTATTGTATATATTATATTTAAGTATATAATATATTGAATATTGCCTATGTAATGTTTTAGAAACATATTCTGTAACTTTGCCTCAGAATAAAATGTTTAATAAAATCTTTAAATCTTTAGATTTTTTGTTAAGATACAGAAGGTGGCCAGACCTCCATTCCATCAAACCATCCACCAGTCTTTTGGAGTACATTGCTAGACCCTCCCTTAACACTTTCCCAGCGGCTACAACAGTGTTGTGTAGTTACGAGCGCGACGCGTTTGCGGCTCCTACACATATGTCGTGTAACAAAAAATCCGTACAAGCTTACGGGCGCATAACCCGTCTGTGTAATCGTGAACTTTACGCGCTACAAGACAGTTCTGTACTTCGTCGGCGCTTCTCTAGTCTAGATAAAAATAAAGATTGTGTTGTCTTAGATGTAACGCCGATACGGCGATTACACATAAGGATATGTTTCAATACAGTTTCGAGTATATTGCGAATAAATGGTACGGTTCAAATATTAATGACTACTACAAAAAAATATTTACCAAATAATATCAAAGTACAGATAATAGATACGTATTAGGTACATAAAAACAATGTATGAAATTTTACGAGAAAAAGTAAGCGAGCAATATATAAGAAACTAATATTAGAGAAAAATGTTATGTACTTAATTTATCGGGTTATCTAATTCTTCAAGCGCCGTTAACTTGCGTATATACTACGAGATCCTGTATATTCATTGCATATCATGGTGACAAAATAAAATAGGTGGGATACAATTCCTATAAGCTCTCAATAAAAACACTAAAGAATAATATCCGTATCCGCGAACAATAGTGCTGGCGCCTTCGGTAAGAACGTCATAAAACTATGAGACGCCGCTCACCTGTTCCGTGGTCCAATGGATTATCGATTCTAATGTGTCACCCATTAGATTGCAAAGGCACTAAAACATACTACACCTGGTTTGAGCGCCGCAGGGAAAGTGTTAAATATAATATTTAATCAATGTTCTATTTGATAAAGTGTGTAATATGCGGCAACAATATCTCCGTCGGATGCAACCATTAATTTTATGCTCCAACCGTAAATATAACATGATATTCGCAATGTATTGAATATAATAACTCAAAATATTATGTAGTAAAATATTTTAAAATTGTATATTATTGTCATTATTAGTGTATTAATATTGAGAAATTATGTATAATTATATTTGTAATTAAGATAAGATAGAAGAAACGCACTGTATAATATTAAATCCCATATAAATATATTTAAGAAAGCAAATAGCTCGTTGTAAAATTTTATAACTTGTAAACAGAACATACAACATTTATAATTAATTTAATCATTATAGTGGTTTCTTTTCTTATTAACATACAACAATGTGTTCATATTGTATTGTCATTGTTCTATATATTGATTAATATTGATGTCTATTATATAAAAATATCCTCCTCAGGTTTAACGATCGATCATGTGACACAATTTCTTATAATTAGATTGTATACTTAATCTATTTTACTGAATGCACATAAAAAGGCAATCAACGTATCATAAGCTTAGCAGAGTTTTAAAAACTATAAATGGTGTAAAGATCGGTAAATAGTAAATGATAATAATTAAAACTGAAATGTTTATATCAACGTAGACCTGAATATACTTCAAATTATTGATTTAATGCATTGTTGTACAGGAACTTGGCTTGAACGTGATCTCGATTTGATTTTCATTGAACCACTTATTATAATTCAATATGTTATAACAAGCTGTAACATGTAACATGTTGTAACGGTACATTCGAGTTTAAAATTGTACCATGACATTATATTGCATAAGTCACGTAAAGTAATTATAGAATATGTCAAAATTCCAATAGGCATTAAGTTTCCATACACACTGTGCGGTGACGGTCGTCAACTTTGCCGTTGTCTGTAAGGTCTTATCAATTTTACGACGAAACTGTTGAAATTTTAGTGTAAAATAGTCGAGATCTCGTAAGCATTTCAACGGGTTAATACGTTAAAATTGTATGCATAATAAATAATTTGAAATATGCATGGGAAACGGAAAGAGTTGCATTATATTACATCTAAGATCATATATGCGTGTTTTATGTAAGTACATGTGATAGACGTTATAATATACGTCCTATTAACTTAATGTATTATTAATTTATAATAAAGGCCGACAATACGGTCTTGTCGATCTCAATTTCTTTCTACTTGAACTAAATTTACTCATACAAAATTGTTTTTGTTTTCATATGGCATTTGTTATAAACATGTTTCTTAAGCAACAGTGTTAATGAAATTAAGGTTTTTGGTTATATTCAAATGACGTTGAAAATATTAAAATATGTATATTTCAGAGAAATAACGAATGACAAGGAGAAATAAACCAATATATAAATGTTGCGAGATATTTGTTGCGTCCAAAATAATGAAATTGTTTCTGGACAAAAATCTTCGGCCAACTTTGGTTACGCCTACTTACCGTAAAATGCATGGAGCATATAGCTACTGCGGCTAACCGTAACTCTTCGAGCGATTGGAGTGTTAATAGTCATTTAATAACAGCCGTTATAGTATATAATAGTGTAGCTATGTGGTAAATAGCAGGTACCTGCAAAACAGTTAACCGCTAAGTGCGTATGAAGATTATGTATGTCTCGATATGAGTAGCACACAACGAAGGGAAAGGAAATAAATTCTATATGGTTGATGTAGTCTTAACGTTCTTCGTTTCTCTTGACCCGATGTCATACGAGATGTTTACAATATGGTTTCAACATAGTTTAACCGTAACTTTGATAGTTTTTAATGTCCAATTTCAATCCTTTAAGGTTGTTTTTTAGTGCTGTCAATTGTGGTGCTTTTATGTAAGGACTGGGTAACGATGTCTCCTGGGCTATATGTAGGTGCGGTGTTTTAAAAATTACTTTTATATTTCTTTGAATAATTAAATAAAGATTTTTATGAATTTGTACAAGCAGTGATTACGATCCTATTATATATATGTTGGCAAAAATAAGGATCAAGGACTTAACAAGATTGATTTGAATTGTACACTTCCTTTATTTTAACAGTATCTGTTTTTTTCATTCTGCAAATCCTTCGAAAGACATTAAACATTTTTTGTAAATTCATAAATATTTAAATTTTATATGATACTAAAATATGCTATAAATAAATTACTTTAAAGATGTGATGAGATTGGTATGATATTCGCATCTTGAATGAGATTTGAATATGTGAGAGCTACATGGTAAAACACATCGATGTCTCAGATCTCTGTGTGATCTCTTAAGTAACATCTGCCCCTTTCCACCTTGTGCTCTACTCGAGGCTTCTAGATCTCGTCCTGCCTTCGGTTCTTTCAACACTTTCCCTGCAGCGTACAACACTGGCGTGTATTGTGTTTT
>DWON01006176.1:0-14129 GCA_018251015.1 Phocides pigmalion okeechobee
CAATCTCAAATAGAACAGAAGTTCTATCTAAGGATGGACGCAGATGCGTTTCTACTCTTGAGGACTAAGATGGTCGCCTCCAATATGTTTTAATGTTTAACGCAGTAACAGTCTTCTTACTTAGTCAAATGTCTGTCTTAGGTCATATTACATCAATATCATTTCACATCAATAATTAAAATCTTTGCAACTGAGAAATCGATCTGTTGCACAATTTCCGCATCACAAACGACATTTACTTCGACTGATTCATTATAAAAGATATGAATGATGGTCGGAACCGTGATCTAGGTCGTCACAAATGTAGCTCACAGCGGATCTCTCTCGCGTCGATAGACTGAATAGAACCAGAATGCTCTTTAAACGGCCCCGTTTGTCTTTGAACGAGTCGCTTCATTTAAATTGACTGCCAATTGAACTTTTCTGCTTTCTAACTCAGATTTTTTAATAATTAACAGAGCTATTCTTCTTGAAAGAGGCAACGAAATATTATAAAATGACTAACATTGTTTTATTCGCAAATTTACTTTATTACGTTAATTTGTTTTAGTATCTTTATATTATATTAGTTTTTTCTTGCAACTTAAATCGCGTTAAATCCCTTAAACAAATGTCAAGAATCATAAATAACATAAAATATATAAAAATTCAAAACAGCTGAAACTGTAGTCAATAACATAGTAATTTGAAGGCTTTGAAGTTACTAGATATTTTTTTTGTCAAACAATCATGTCTGCCAAAATGTTTAAAAAATAATAATAAAAAGTATCTCTACGCCCTTTTTAGTATCTCTAAGAATATGTGTACAAAATTTTATAATAATCGGTTGAGTAGTTTTAGTGTGAAATCGTAACAAACAAAATTACATTCACATTTATAATATTAGTAGCGATAATAAAATGACATGAGTCGCAGTGTCAACGAACCTAATGTCAATAAAAAATCGTATTTAAAATTGTTCAACCGGTTGAGAATTTAAATCATACATGAAAAATCAACGTTGCAAGCTAGTCTTTAGCATTTAAAAGTAATTTTAATTCCGCATGAAAGATTTGTGGTTTAACGCTAAACCTTCATTTTGGCTTCCAAAACCATTTCCGAACAACACGCAGTACCTTTAATTCAGCTCGCTAATTAGCTAGTTAGTTCCATGGCTTATTTCCGTAGCATTAAATTGAGGTGAATTTTAAATTGTAAAAGTTTATTTTAATTCAGCTTGCTCGTGGGTAAATAAACTTTATTTAATTCGTTTTAGTGGAACCTGGGGATATCGGTTGGAGGGTGAAGCCAGTTCGACCAACGATTGCGGGTTTCGGAAACATGCTTCATGCTAAGCTTTTGGATTTTGTGAAATGCACTGTATTTTTGTTTAACACTTTGACTGCAGAGCTCATGTAATACATCGGGTCAGCGTACAGGGAGGTGGCACTAAATTGGAGCTCTTTTCTCTAGACTGGAGATGCGCCGACAATTCGCAGAAATATTGTATATTTAGCATCCGTATAACATTTACGAATACACACAAAATACAGTATTGTACCGACGTAAATAAAGCACTTGTGTTCGCCCGTACACACACATTTGTACGTACAACACAGGTGTGTATAAGCCGCAAGCGCGTTGCGCCGAGTAATACACAGTAATGTTGTACGCTGCAGGGAAAGTGTTAAAAGAAAAAGCCATGACACGCGAATATAATTCTTAACAACGAATCAAAGCAGTACTGGAAACATTCATGGGAGCAGTGGCGTCGCCATTAATCCACATCCGCCTTACCTCCAGTACGCAATATTACATTTGACGAGTAACATTATTTTTGATCTGACGTATTAAATTTAACGTTACGACCTTAGGCGGTTAAGCCGCCCCATAAAGGGCCGGACTGTAAAAATGATGTGTACGATACATAAACGTTATTGTATTTTATATTAAGGATGTTAAATTGCTGTACTCTTTATAAAAAACAAAATACTCGAAATGTTATTCGTTTTTATAGCATACAGATTGAATTAACAGTTATTCATGCAAAGCACGTAATAGATGACGCCATATTTGTTAGAGTATCACAGATACAAAATGATTGGTCATTTTTTTCAATATCGTCGTAACGGGATGCCAGATTGATGTGAAAAATCTGTGGTTATTGAAAAAATATATAAATAAAGAAAAACAATAATTAAATATGGAGTGAAATAAATGGAAACTTAGTTTCTTTATTTAACAAAAGACATTTTCCTAACCATTTTATTATAATTTACGGAATATAAATTCCAGACAAAAAAATAAAGGCTAGATTATGGTAGCGATGTATATTTAATTCTATTTCTAAAGGTAAAATTATTATATGTCTGAGGTACGATAATTGTATGCAGATTTCTAACGATGCAACATATAAATACATAGGGCTTACCATAAATTGACTTAATAAGGTTGACTATATACATTTGAAAGGATTAACCAAAGAAGTGTTCGCATCTCATTAAGAAAACTTACACTTGGAGGTTCGAGTAGATAATAAATTTGAGCTGAGCTGAAATCTTGTTATCTCGGTGTGCGTTGAATTCTCTTTGCGCTGCTTGTCACGCGACGTTGGAGTAAACTTTATGAATGATAGTTGCAATTTGTAAGATTACACAACGAACTTTGTAAATGATGTTCAAGTCAACTTTACAGATTTGTATTTTCACAATGCCATTATACTGTAAAGATTAAACATAGGTAGTATATATTTGAGAAATGTCGACTGGTCGAAAATGCTTTTACCTTAAAGTCCACCTCTTGTACCACATTTTTGTATTTGGCATAATAAAGAAATAATAAAAATAAATCAATAAATAAAATATATAAAAGGAAATAAAGTACATATTACTTTATTTATAGTAGCAAAACCTTTTAAAATACATATTGCATACTGCGTATACTGTCCCAAAAAACACACCTACTCTATGTAATATCATCTATTGGCTTTCCTCCAATCGTTAGCGGTAATTCTCGTGGCCTTAATGACAACTTGCCGAATTGGCGTTAGTACTGATGCTAATTTACCCGGCCCCGATGAATCTCCACCCAATCTGGTTAACTCCGTTTGCAATATTCATTCTTTTTCATTTAGTAGCATAATGTTAACAAACTGCTGATGTGCCTCACACAGCTACGCGGTCAGTGTAGATCGTAAACGATTTTGCAAAGTTAAACAGCATGGTATATTGTCAGGAATTTGATGGGTGAACGTAAGTAGTATAAAACGCAGACATGCATGCTTCCGTGTTGAAGGCACGTCAAATAGTAGGCTCATTAGCCAACATATGAACTTTGCGAAATATAAAAAAAACCTTTTCAAAAATTTGTTTTATTTAGTCCCACTACTATTTATATTATTACCGAGAGAAGAAGCGTGTAGTTTAAATGAATGTATAAAAAAAATATTTTAAAAAATCGTATAAATTTTGATCCATGTTTCTGTAAATACAAAATATGAAGAATATGTTGCTTTACGGCGGGTTATGAGAGTGGCGGTGGTACCACCCCGGGCGAGCTCTAATGGCTCTACCACCTTTAATTGTTATATCCTATGTCCAAGACAGAGACTTATATAGTCTGAAATTTGATATAGATTAAATCAGTTATATACGTGTTGTAAGGAAACACACAACGTTTCACTTTCATAAAATAGTAGGGATTAAAGCAATACGTGGATATAAATTTTTAACATGATAATCAATACTGAAGGCTCAGGCCACAAACTATCCCCCCACTACATCAACAATGAACAAAATTCCCTGTAGACGTTTGATCGATAAGGGTAGCTACACATTGCAATGCGATCCCTAAGCAATCTCTCACAGTCCAACTGAAGTAATATTAGTTTGGTGTTCTTATAGTAATGATCATAATCCGCCGTAAAGTATTACATGTGATCTGGTTGGAGAGATGCGGTTGCCGGGTACACTTTGAAGCGAAGGCGACCATCTTAGTCCTCAGTAGAGGCAACGTATCTACGTTCAAGCTCAGATAGGATTTCTGTCGTGTTTGTGGTTGAACATAGATGTCTTCTGTAGGGTTGCGACTACTTCACATCACGTGATTTGCATTCTCGTTTGCTACTTTTCTCATAAAAAAGAGTAATCGCCGAGTATGTAGTTCATTCCATGGTAATTGCTGCCCATCGTAACAAGGTCTCATGGTCTACCATGAAGCAACTTGTGTTTGGTTCAAAGAGATGCCATTGCTAAGCCTATTACCAACTATCTTGGTGCTCAAGTGTAGTAACGCGTACATGCGACCTCATATGGGAAATCAGTTTTGTTTGAGATTCTATGTATGTCCATGGTGTCAAATTAAAGATACGTTTATTTGTTTTACAATGATTTTTTTCAATCACATACGGTCTACATGCCAGTATTATATCACACAGAGTGTCTACCGGACATTGAATAATACATGGCCTGAATAATTGTTTAACCTTAATCGCGTTAGTATTATAAATTTATTTTTTTGTTATTGAAAAATTAATATCAATCATTACTATCATTGTATGAATAATATGAATATTTACACAATGTAATGTTCATATCCATAAATAGAAACAACAACGGAAAATTCAAACAATTAAAACTTATTTGTACAATTAAGATCGTTGTAAAAAACGTTCACTATTTTTATAAATTTAAATAACGAACGTGAATATAGCCCTGACAGCCCGAGGATTGCTTCAGATACCAATCTGCATGAAAACCCAAAAGTAATCCAAAGAATAGTCCTAAAAGAAAAAAAACACGGCTATGTCTCTGGTAATCATTGACAATCGGGGGATCTGCATGTTTAAAAAAGTTTTAATAATTCAATGTCTGAAGGCCGTTAGTTAAATAATTAATTAGTTTTAAGATTTTCATCATTGTTAATATAAGACCTATTACCAAGCCGTTTTTAATGGTTACAAAAAAAGGAAATCTATGTTCGGTATCATGTAATAAATATTGTCACATTGAACATGAAACGGTACATTTTAATGGGCAGTTACAATTTATATATTAACGTCGTTCGGATTTCCATCGTTAAAATGTCCTAGTAACGAATCTATACCGGCCGATTTAGTTTAGTAGTTAGGTTTTATTGTCAAAGTAAAATAATTTGTCGATATCATAATATTTTCAGAATAGCATTGTATTTCACATTGTATTTATACTATTTCTACCTTGCAGCTCGTTTTAGTGTAAATGCCTTTCATAATTGTTTATAAACATACCTCGTACGAGGTAAGAAAAATAATGTTTGGTTTCATTTATGGTAACCATTGTCATTAATCTGAAATTGGACTCCATTTTTACTCAAATCAATAACAGATCCTCATGACTAACAAAGGTTTACATTTTCTATAATAACTTGCTTTCTTTTTTAACAAAGTTGTGTAGTAAAGGTAAGTAAATATACAATAACTAAAATAAAAAAAATATTTTATTATTTCAATACACATACGAGTATATACACTGATTTTCATTCTAATTCACAAATGGGACAAATCCTCATGGCTTACAAAGGTCTATATTTTATTTATTAAAATGCCTTTCTTTTGTAACAAACTTTAGAATATCTAATAACAAGATAAAGAAAAATATTTTTTACAATTTATCCACGGATTGTCAATCTAATTCACAAAATATATTTCTTTACAATATAACCTCCGATAATTCACAATTGGGATGAAAGTAGGGACTACACTCGATGTAGATCATTTGGTTCGGATACTAAACCAATCACAGCCGTTATTCGCGTTTCGAAACTTAATTTAACAGGGACATAAAAATGACAGGTCGCTTACATTCGGGGCGTATCTTCTGTTATTGGCGGCGAGTAATCCTGTCTAAAAATATTACGCTTGTGTTTCGATTTGTAGACGCTTGAATTAATAGAAAAAATGTTATATTTGAATGTTATAAATGAATGTTATAAATGAATATTAAGATCAAAAGTATTCTCGTCTAAATTAATATATTTATAGATGTAATAAAATAATTGTAGCTTTCTTCGTATGATTTCAAAATAAAACTGTACAATATCCTACTGTTAGTAACTATTTATTGTAAAACAAAATTTTACGAAAAAACTTTCGAGGGGATGAAACTTGGAGTAGTAGAAGGTATTTGCCTAGAAAGTACCATCGCCAAATCCTTCCTTAGTGTCCAGAAATTTAGTGTGGTTGCAGAGTATATTTACAGTTTAAGTCTTCGTAGGAAGTAATACAATTGTGATTGACTGTATACTCTTAATACCGACTTTCATTTGCTTTGGTATGGTATTTGATACCGACTGTCATTTGTTTTAATTATGTACAGTACCTTCTATCACTTGCTATAGCTGTGAAGAAAAATGTCACGACGAAATCTACACATCTTGGAGTAGCAGAAGGTATTGAGCCTGGAAAGTAATATCGACAAATCCCTCCTTAGTGTCTAGCAACTTGGTGTGGTGACAAAATACCTTTAAAATCTTAGTCTTGGGAAGTAACACCTGTGATCGACCGTATGCTCTTTGATCAATCTTACGATCTCCTTTGTGGGATCGGTAACAGATGTTCATGTGCGGCAGTAATCATATTCTATAAGATGGGCTGCTTACTTATTTTCCATTTCTATATCATATAAAATGCTTAAGATTCGGCCATTAAGTTGTTTCAGACAACAGACTTACAAGAAATACAAGATACCATACTTATAAGAGACACTTATAAGAGTTTTTTTCCGCCGGTTTTTTTCTCCCGGTCAACCTTAGCCAAAAGGGCACTCAAAGTCGATTTAATCACTTTACACTGTACCCTTGACGTTCATTAAGTGTATGTAAATACTTTACAATGAAATAAAATATTTGAATTTGAAATTGAATCTGAGGTATTTATAAGAGATACAAGATGCATATTATATATTTTGATAGTATTCGATGTTATGTTTACTATAATATTTAAATTACATTTTTACAGTTGAGATGCGATGTTTTCACGTTCGAGGTATTTCTATTCATTTTACTTGTAAAAAAAGTTTTGTATCCAGCTACAAGAATGCTGCTTGTAGCTGGATACATAAATTACTATTTTGTAGAGTTACAAGTTTTATCCAAGAAATTTGTGTCTTCAAATAACATTTTTTACTCAATGCTCCGCACCACGCTACGATGCGCAAAATCGGGTTTTTTATCGTTGGTTATTACCTTTAGTAAGTACAATTTACTAATTACGCCTTTGCGCGAACTCCGGAGACTGGATCTACCGTTCCATGAAACGTTGCTTAGTAAATGGAGATGAATAAATCTTCCTAAGAATGATTTCTCGGTGAAATTATGTAAACGAGTATGCGCCCTTAACAGAATCCACGGATCGTTAAAATCAATTTAAGTAGATCGTCTTGAAGATCCCAAATTACTTGTTTGACAGCGGGTCGTAAAAAGTTATTACTTTTTTATTTTACTCCAATATGCTAAAGATCACGGATAAGTGGATAAGGATATTGATAAATTAAGAAAAAAATCCTTATAACCGTCTTCGGGGCACAAACGTTTTAGACTAAAATCCGTTTACAAAGAAATTGGGAAATATGTTACATTTTGTTGAATTGTCGTTCACCTTTTGTTTTATGGTAAATGTTTTTTTTACGGTAAAAGCTTTCGTTAAACTCCTTAGTACGTTTTTTTAGAAAACATAATTACAATAATATCGACTTACATGTTATATTTTTTTTATTAGGTTTAATAATTTTTGATAACTACATCTTTCTGCCATTAAAATCAAATTACATTATCAAGAAACTGAATCGATTTACAAAAAAAGTACATTTTATTAATTTCTTAGAAAACTTACGCTATACGAAAAATATTCATGGCAAGATTATCTCAAAAAAGAGCAAATGGTTTCTAGGAAAATTGCCTTGTAATTTCTATGATTATAGGTTAATCCACACTAACCTAGTTAGAAAAACTCTGTAGTTTTAATGTTTCGGAGTAACCAATCCATTAATTTACTCGCTAATAAATATACTGAATGCACGAGCACTCTGACGTACCCAATAGTATGTTGATGAATGGTAAGCGATCCACCAAAATACGGCTGGATGCAAATCGAGCAATCAACTAATCATAATTGCGAAAGCTTTGATAGTGGGTTGATCACTGATTTCACCATTAGACTTGGTCTTTTTTACTGACCTAAATATGAAATACGTTTGATCGACGTTGCCGGTGACAAGAGGGCTGGTTCATATCTCGCGCAAAGTATTGCGATCAAGCGCGGGAATGCAGCTAGTGTTCTTGGAACCATGCCGCATGGGCATGGACTCCCTTTAGATTGTTTAGGTTAGGTTTTTTTATAATTAGTTTTAAGATTTTCATCATTGTAAATATGTGTATTGTAATAAAAATATCCATCCATGTTTAGTAATCGCTGACGCCTACGGATATCTGATACAACTCTATGTAGAAGAAGACCTCTATCTGCAGTTGATCATATAACATGCCGTGTTTTGCGTAAATGAAACAGCAAAAGAGCATTCAATCTGCCTGATGCTAAGCTATTAAGTGTCGTTTCGGTGTCATATCCTATCTCAAACAGAACAGAAACCTCAATGGTGGACTTACGTAGAGTCGTTAGTATTCCTGTAGAATCAGAGATCCCCTGGCGTAAGTACAACCGACTTCTTCAATTGCACTTCCTCAATAGAAACATAAGTTGCTTCACGAAAGATTGAGACGACGGCGGTTTCTCCGCGTTCAAATATGAATTCTAGCTCTTATCAAAAAATACTTACTTTTCTGCTACAGCTGCAACCGCCGCATGTTGTATGCCGCTCTTCCCCCGCTTACGTCTTCTTGTTCTTTTTCTGGAGTACGAAGCTAGGAGGAGTCCTTTCCTCGCGTCTATTCGCTTCTTAGAATCCTTTGCTAGCGTCCGAACAGCAAGTGAAGTGGGGTCGAAGCTGAACGTTGAGTCATCACGGTGTTCGTTCAGATCCTTTTTTCTTTCCTGTTTTTAGGGATATTACTTGTAGTACAAGTAGCAAAATGACACAACCTTGTAATGTTATTTTTTATCGAAGTGTGACTAAAGTCATATAATAATTATAGCTTTATTTTCAATCCACACATGCAAATTATAAATTCCTTATTAAATATATCAGAAATCCAATCATCTTCAATAAGCATTAAATCAACTATTTATTTGAATACAATATACTTCTTTCTTAATTCTTATAAAAATTATAAGTGATATAGTACATTTCTTTCATGTCCTACCATATGAACTGCAATCCGCTTAAAATATGATAGAATTCTTGCATTGATTACGGTCGTTTGGTTACTTCGCAGAAAAACCTAAGTAGTGTACTTAGAATGTGTGTCAAGATTTTTAAAATATTAAAACAATGTTAATTTAATTACGACTCAAATTTTATACATTAAATTTCACTGTGATCTTTATTACTAAAAGATAAATATTATCGTTATTTTTTGTAACATTTTAAAAGTAAAATAAATCTGAATAGTTTGTAAAGATAAATCTAAAACATTAAATCAAAACAATAACGATTGCATCTATTTACGTCCCTCTTCAGATAACAGGTCTTTACTGAGGGAGGCTTGAACTTTTCATCAAGCATCTTCAATACAGATCAGTGGAAAAGATACGAGATACTGGCATCTCAATGTATAACGTCAGCCAATCAATAACAACATTAGATGCAGATATTTTAAAGGTTAAGAACGCTATAATAATTGATATTATATTCACCTCTTGAGTAATCTGTGACTCCTCCTCGTAACTAAGCGCCACGACGGCAAGCATCAGGTTGATAAGGTAGAACGACCCAAAGAACACCACCACTGTGAAAAAAGACACCGACATCGGCCCACACGATGATAGCACCTGAAACATAGATATTTTTTATTAGAAGATTAAGTTCAGGCCGTAAGTAATGAGTGGTCGATGTCAAAGGACATCTACATGAACTAATGTCTTATCTGAAGGCGTACATAGATGCGTTGCTAATTTACAGGACTAAGATACCTCAGTCGTAAGAGTACCCGGCAACCAAAACTCCTCAACTAAACTATTTGTAAAAAATCTACGGGATTGTCTCTCAATCGAAACACAATTGGTTCACAGCGGACTGTGACGGCAACAATGGTACAATATAGTTCTGCTACTTTTCAAATTGATTTTTAAACAAGGTTCTCATAGTTTTCTCAAAGTTTTTAGTGGTTTTAAAATATCGTACTGAATTTCTTTCACGAAACAGTCATGTTACCGTGATGTTCGTTAAAGTCATTTTTCAAACGTTTCCTTAACGTTTAGCGGTTTTACATCGTTTTAGTAGTTTCTCCAAAATGTACTTCTTTTTTCACATTCAGTTATTTTTCAAACGTTTACTCAAATTAATAGTTTTTAAACATTCAGTCAGCCAGTTTCAAATATTTAAAAGGCGGGAGAACTATACTTCGACGAGGGAAGTACCACTACCGCCATCATAATTCGCCGTAAAGCATTACTTGTGTATCGGTTGGAGAGGTACGGTTGCCAGCTACACTTTGAAGCGAGGCGACCATCTTAGTTAGTAGACCACCAGGAGTAGCAACATATCTACGTTCGAGGTCTGATAGAATTTCGGTCGTGTTTTGTGGTACTACGTGGATGTGTATGGGCTGAGACTACTTAACATCAGGTGGTTTACATGCTCGTTTGCTACTTCTCTCACATAAAAATCAATTTCTGATAATAGGTAAATAGTTATTTGAAATTAATCTGTAAGCCTATAATAGGATTGTAATTGAGCGATGACATTTCGCCACCATCAAATATTAATTAATTGAAACAATATTAAACACATTGGTATCTAAACCACCTTCTCTGTTTAATCACTCGATTTAAGCCAGAGAACTAATAATGCGAGATTGGATTGGCGATTGAACCGCAATAACCCTGCAAATATTTGCTCGCAAACGCAAATACAACAATCCACTTTATAAATCTAAATGCCAGTCGTTGGCTTTTACGATATATAATAATTGCTCATTTATGTGATTAACCTATGAATGTTCATCAATCAATTCATTTAATACTCATTTTTACAATTTAATGACTAAAACATATTGAAATAATATTCGTGTATCAAGTTATTTGTCAGTTAATAGATAAAAAAATGTTTAGCATTACATATTCAAAAATCAAAAGATAGATAGTAAGTAAAATATTAATATGTATTTTAGTATGTCTTTTGCAAAAGTAGGATATTAAGTTAAAATTGACAATTTTATATAAGTATTAGGTTATAACTCTACTTACTTTACTCACACTTTTAAACGTCTTGAAATTTAAAAGAAACCTGATGCGTTACCATTCCTAAGGACTAAAATGGTTTCCCCGTTGGTAAGTGTAGCCGGCAAAAAAAAAGTTGTTTTACAGTGGATTATGAAAGCGACGGTGATACCTGGTTGAACTATAGTTGTAACAGGTGGTAATTAACCATTAACATTTTCTCTGCGGGGTACAACTGCTGTGTATTGCGTGATGCAACGCGCTTGCGGCTTGTATACACCTGTGTTGTACGTACCAATCAATATGGATTACGGGCGTATAAACGTGCTGTGTTTACGTCGGCGCTACAAGACTGGGGACGGACATTATGTTTGTGTATTTGTAAATTGTACAAACATGCTAAAAATACAATATTTCAGTGAGTTGTCGGCACAACTCCATTCTAGAATAATAAGCTCCAGTTTAGGGTCGCCTCCCGCAACGCTGACCCGTATTAAAACACATGAGAATTAATTTCTTATACCCATATATCCTCCAGGTAATATGTGACTAGGATTCGATCTTCTTAAACTCTGTGTAAGAGACTGGATCTTACCACTGTGGCGACCTTCTGCTACTCGACAAGAGATGGCGCCACATGATCCTGAATCACGCTATCGAAGTTTTTTAAATATCTTGCATATATACAAACTCCGAAATGAGACTATCGGAGTACGGCCGCTCTCCAGGCACAAGAACTCGCCTGAAGGGAGATCTCTTTGCCAAACCACTATGTTAGATATGCTTACAAGCATACACGTGAGCAATTAACCCACATTACCGCTGTTCCGGTGGCGACTTTGTCGTGAAATTGTCGAGAGCCTTTAGCAGTGCGAGCGGGCGATTATATCGCTCGTGTAAACGACCCATTGTACAAAATACGTGGCCTAATGATTTTGGAATTGAAAAATATTTTAATTAAGGTCACTTCTGTACGTATCTTTAATGTTTTAAATTGTGTGCTTATTGAAAGGTTAGCATAACATTAAATGTTAGCCACGTGATTTTGTCGCCTTTCTTTATACTTCGAGTTAACACTCGCCATTGATACAACATCTTTGAATTTTTCTAGGCGTACTTTTCTAAGTATCACGAATAAACCTAAGTATAATGAATACACTTTTAGACGTTATTTATTAATTTGATCGTTACGACAGAGTATCTATACCCGTATCGGGTATACATATATTTCGGCATGCTGATTGGAATGGGACTTGTAGGTGTAGAATTTTCACTCAGCGAAAAAACTGATCATGATTTACCACCAATTATAACATTTCAGAAATACGAAATTTCATAAAACGTAAGTATTGTCTTCTTTCCTACTTACAGCAAGGATTAGCAAACATTTGTTCTTTTAAAATTACTATACATTTTTTAAAAGATAAAGGTTCAGATATGTTGTCGCTCTCATGAAAAAAAGGGTAGTTGCGCTAAAAATAAGGTAGATTGGAAACAAATGTTGTCATCGAATCGGACGACATCATCTGATCGCTCCACCTGCCTATTTCGTTTAGGTACCTAAACTTATTATAAAAAAGGACTGTAGTTCTGGCTGATGACGCATTATATTCGGATACGTCGCGGTGCACAGACGGCTCTCTGTTCCTGGTCCTTTCTATTGTCATTTAGCGATGTGATTGCTATTATGATTGTAACACTAGATTGCCGTAATTGTTTAATTGAATAAGTCGCTAACTATATATTTGCTTAACACTGCAGTATCGCTTCTGATGTCCGAAGCGCCCGTTATATTTCTATATGTGCTATGTGTTCTCTCAATATTTTTATTGAATTAATTAATAAATGGTGAGTCAACTAAGCGCACCAAGTTTTGATATGAATTATACGTACTGGTTTTTGTTAGAAATCCCAACTTCAAAAATAAATACAAGTAATGAGGTAAAGGGGGATCCCTTCTATGTCATAAATCGTGTTTTTTCCGAACCACATTCCTCTTGACCCACACAACCTTAATAAACGAACTCTTTGTTACTCTTTTAATATATTTTTTTATTTATTTTCAGTCACAAATAGTTAAATGGTGTAAACAATAGTGACTATCAAAGCATGATGTGATTAACCATAATATGAGAACAGTTATAATTGTATAAACTTGGGTAATTTTATTCAAATTGAAAACAGTGTTAAATTGTAAACACATATCTTTGGTTTTTAATTTTTTTATGTGAGAAGAGTAGCAAACGAGCGTGCAAACAATCTGATGTTAAGTCGCAGCCCATAGACATCCACGTACAACCACAAATACGATTGAAAACCTATCTGAGCTATGTAGATCCGTTGCTACTGAGGACACCTCTCTTCAAAGTGTAGACAATCGCACCTCTCCAACCTCCACAAGTAATGCTTTACGGCGGATTATGAAGGTTGTACCTCCCCGGTCGAACTATAGTTCTCCCACCTTTAATTGCCGTTATGTAAGCATCGTTTCTTTATCGGCAATCCGATAAATACATAAATAAACAATTATGATTTACTGCATAAACAGACTCAATGGCAGATCAAAATGGCGAAATGCTAGGGTTATGATGTTATTTTTTACGATGCACGCCCGTCCGTACCAAGTACGGCTTGTTAGTTGATACAGGGTGTTTGGGAGAGCATCAAGTAGCAAATTTAAGCCACTAGGTGGCGCTTCTTGTAAACACTCTTCAGTCTAAACAGCTCCAGTTTGTTATACTGTAATGTTTATTTATCAAGGACTGATTTAAAAAGAGTATCGGTTCTAAAGGCGGTAGAGCCGTTAGAGCTCGCCCGGGGAGGCGCCACCGCCACCCTC
>DWON01006177.1:0-14126 GCA_018251015.1 Phocides pigmalion okeechobee
GGCAAGCATCCTCTTTTTAGTCGCCTCTTACGACAGGCAGGAGATACCATAGCGCTATTCTGGTCCCACGCTACAGGGACATGTCATCAACTGGGCGTACTGTTCGAGCTCAGATACGATTTTGTTCGTGTTTGTGGTTGTACGTGGATGTCTATAGGCTACGACTACTTAACATCAGGTGGCTTGCATGCTCGTTTGCTACTCTTCTCACATAAAAAAATCCTATTATTTAAAGATTTTAAAGGCTAAATCATAGGTATTATCCATAGTACAAACCTTAAAGCAAATGTATTCTTGTAACATCGGAACACTTAATGTATAAACGTATGTTTTACTTAAAATAAACTAATTCCTTTTAACCAACACCACGGGAACGTCTCGTTCTGTATTTACGCGATTTAATTAAAGGACGTTATGCGCTGTTACGTCACAGGAAATGACGTAATGTGTTGCTTCCGGTGCGGCGACGCTAACGCCCGGACGACAACAGATTATACATTATTGTAAAATGCAAGGCTTTATGTATTCTTAATAAGGCTTATTTCGAGATATTATAAAGTGTGTCAAAGTATTAATTTTATGAATACTGTGAGAAGGAAATAAAATTTAAGAAATTCATTTTACTATGCACCGGTTACTCTCGATTAACGATTTTTGATTGCCGATATTTCGAACCAGTTACATGGCTCGTGGTCACGGCGAAATTCCATGACATCATAATATAAATCGTATGAACGAAAATCATACTTGTAGTGAACGATATTGATCAAGTGTTAATATTTTGAGGAGAAAATAATTTTAACTCAAAACATGTTTTAGTAAATGATATTTTATTTCACAGAACCAACAGGATACTACTACTGTCTAGATGTGTTTAGTTCGAAAGATCGGCGACCATCTCACTTATTTTTATTAATTTATTTTATTGATTTTAAATTTATACTATCTCGGAATTTATATATTTTTACTATGTACCGAGTACTCACGATTAACAATTTTTGATTGCCTATATTTCCAGCCAGTTACATGGCTCGTGACTTACACATAAAAGTAAAAAAGATCATCTCCCGCTTTAGGCGTATCAACATATATATGCATGACGTCAGGTAAGACTGTAGTTTTGTCTGAGATTGGACGATGAATTGCATGAGCTATATATGTATGTATTTAACATCAGGTGGTCTTTCGAAAAAATACAGTACACTAGCACCCAGACCCAGAAAACGGTCGGCTTAGCCGGAAACCGAACCCGGACCCTTAGCATGTCAAACTGCAAATAACGTTGCAACGTCTCTTAAGTCAATAGATCCGACTAATTGCCGCTGGAGTTTCAGTGGAAAGACCCTATGTCGCGTTCCTTTATTTGTAAACAAATCCTCAGTTTCAAATAAAAGGGCTGGGTTCTATAAGAACCCTAGTATTTACTCTTTTGAATGAATTTGTTAGAAGACAGCCACTTGACAGCGTAACGACCGGGGATGTTAAAACTTTAATGACCAGATAGGGGTTGAAAGATGTCTAAAGTATAGCCTTTTGTAGGAAGCACCAAACGAGGAAATAACCCTCTCGTTGCTTGTCTATTGAACATTAATATCAAACAAATAAGACAGAAATAACTGCTTACATTTTTTATGTAAGAAGAATAGCAAACGATCACGTAAACCGCCTGATGTTAAGTAGTCGCAGCCCATAGACACACACGTACAACCACAAACACGACTAAAATCCTATCTAAGCTCGAACGTAGTTACGTTGCTAGTCCTGAGGGCTATGATGGTCTCCTCACTGCAAAGTGTAGCCGGCAAGCGCACCTCTCCAACCGTAACAGAAATAATACTTTACCGACAACCGATGGAGCAGAAAGGCCCTCGGATTAGGTGGACCGACGACTCTCTCAAATAAAAAAATCTCTCTCTTCTCATATAAAAAAATACAAACTGCAAAAGTACACAATACAGAAAACTTACGTAACACAAACAAGGCTTGAAGCGTTTAGATAAAAAGGATATAAAAATACTAGCTTAAATTCTTCTAATTCCACTAATCTCTAGATTAATATAATAACATTATTATACCAAAAAGAAAACTAAAAACCTTATTTTAACGAGAGCTTGTATAAAGAAAACAATAGCTACCATTTAATCCCGGTGGAACCAAAAAGAAATATCAAACAGTTTTTACTGTCCTTCCACTTTATTACTAACAATATCTAAGGAAGCTTAACAAGAAACCGTTTATAGTTTACGAAATAATCAAGCACTGCGTAGGTAAGTACTAAGTCTCAAAGACTATAAGGTCATAGATAGTTTTCTGAATTTATTTAGGAACTCTTGTAGAGTTATTTCTACTCTTTTGTGTTCTTATTCTCTTCTCTTCTTTTGCTTCTTATGTGTAAACAAAATAAGTTAATTACTTTCCGTTACTTTTTATTTTATTGATTTTCTTTTTTATGTGAGAACAGTAGCAAACGAGCGTGCAAATCACCTGATAGTAAGTAGTCGCAGCTTACAAACATCCATATACAATCATAAACATGACTGAAATCCTACCTGAGCTCAAATATATTTGCGTTGCTACTCCTTAGAACTATGATGACTAAGGTCGTCACCTCGTTTCAAAGTGTAGCCGGCAACCGCACCTCTTCAACCGAAACACGAGTAATGCTTTACGGCGGATTATGAGACGTTGGTAGCTCGCCGATCGAACTAAGGTTCTCCCACTTTAAACTTTTCCTTTCTATTTCATTGATATTATTTAAAGTGTTTCATTTCGTCCCAAATTTGTTTATACATACTTGAATCTGATCTATATTTCAATTTGAAGTACTCTATGTTATTTCTATTTTTCCTTTCTACTTTATTTATAATGTTTCCCTAGTCTAATCCCTTAGGATAGTGGCGGGACAGGAAAAGTATCCAATCGCACCTCTGCCATGCCTCTCCTTACTATTGTGTTATATCATCTCATATTTATATTAACTATTTTCTTTATCTGTAATTCTATTCTTTATAATCCTATTGTAAATTAATTGACACAAGAATTGACATCGTGCATAAATGCGCAGGTACGCTTGAAGTCTGAGATGGTCGCCTAACTTGTAACTGGAGTCCACGACCGCACCTCTCCAACCGAAATAGCTTTACGGTGGATTATGTGATGGTGGTACTTCCCCGGTCGCAGTGTTATACTTGGTTTCAGACATCAGCTTACTAACAGTTGGTTATTAGATATGCCCCATAGCTAAATACAAGGATTGGAACTTATATGGAAGATGTCTCGATATATACAAATATAGCAGATATTCCGGCTGACCGTATCACACCATATTTTTCCTTTGTTTCGAGTAAAAACCTTTCAAAGGTACACAATATCGTGGCAGCCATTCTGGATTATGTGAGATTTCCACTACATTTTTGCTACTGTCCTCATAAAAAAAGACGCCTTTGTATATTAAGTTATTTTTTAGCAAAATAAAATTAATAAAAACATTAATCCCGTAACTAAATTTTAGATGTAATGTATAAATTTATTTTAATTAAACAAATCTTAAAAGTAGGTTTGTGAAAATACCTACTAATTTCGATCCCATGAATAAAATTTGAATCAAGTTGTAAACAAATTTTAGATTTAATGTATAATTTTATTTCAATCAAATAAATCTTTAAATAGTCTTATAAATTTCGATCCCATAAATAAAATTCTAATCTAGTCATAAACTAATCTTAGTCTAAATGTATAAATTTATTTCAATTAAATAACTCTTCAAAGTAGGTTTCCGATTTCATTTAAATAATATCACTAATTTCGATCCCGTAAATAAAATTCCCGTAAATAAAGTCGAAAATGAATTCCGACAAAATAAATCTTTAAAGTAAATTTCCAACAACGACAATGTCAGCGTAGAGACAGTTACCATCAAAACGTTGATGTTGTATTCACTGCGGATATGCTAAAGCTATTCTATTCAAATTAACCGCCCAGCCTCAGTCTGGAGGCTATTTGTTGAAAGTGATTTAGGGTTAAGATATCAGCTTACCAACAGTAGGTTAGATACGCCTCATATCTAAACACAAGAATAGGGTCCTACATCAAAAATACCATAGTATACGCAAATACAGCATATAAATACCTAAAACTAAAACTAAAATCTATATTTCTCATTAAAAAGTAACGGTAGAACCTTGTGAAAAAACCTTAAAAGACATTTGCAATCGCGATAAAGTTTTAAAAGAAAAAATAAGAAATTCATTTGTTTTTGTTATTCGTTTATGAGGAAAGTAACAAAATAAAAAAATGAGTAAACAGATTTTATATTAACACTAATTCTGGTGCCACAAATAAAATTCGAAACACGTTACAAATTAATTCCGACAAAATAAATCTTCAAACTACATTTCCGTCGACGACAACGTCAGCTGAGAGCAACCATCAAAATAGAGTTCTGGTCACTGCGGAAACGCTAAAGCTATTATATTCAAATTAACCGCCCAGCCTCAGTCTGGAGGCTATTTGTTGAAAGTGATTTAGGGTTAAGACGTGAGCTTACTTACAATTGGCTATGTAGGTATATCTCGTATAATTCGTGGATTTGTCCGCTGACTTGCCGGCGCCAGCTTTTAATTCCCGAAAGATAACGTTTACATAAATTATCTTTATATATATAATTATTCTGTGCGTGTGTATGTCACTGAACACTTCCTAAATGGCTGGACCGATTTTAATGTTTTTTTTTGCGTCTTTACGTGGATACGTGGATACGAGAATGGTTTAGATTCACAAATGAATCCAATAGGTGACTGGAATCAAATACAAAGCTGATGATTCTGAAATAGGATCCAGTAGAACCTGGTATAATTACCCAACAAATGACTAATAGATTTTTCTCAGAGCGGAAAAACATCCGCTGAGCCTACTAGTGTTTTAATATTTTTTTACAGCCGTACAATAATTATTACGTATTCGATATGTGACTGAATCTATATGACAAAATTAGATGTTTGTTTTTCTGTGTTCGTGAATTTGTGAGATCCGCGTGCCAAAAAATAGTGTAAAAACAATTACGTCTACGTTTGATCGACGCTGCTGGTGACGCGGCTGGTGCATATCTTAAGCAGACAATTGCGATCGCTATTTTATGAGGAAATGTGGCTAACGTTCTTGGCACTATATCGTATGGGTACGGACTCCCTTTAAAATACTTAGGTTTAGCTTTTGTTATTTTTATTATAATTAGCGTTAATATTTCTATTATTGTTGTATCTTTGTATTGCTTTTTTGTAAGCATGTGGGCATACGGGGAGAATGGTATATGGGTATACATAGAAATTATATTAAGTGATTTCAAAATAGTCTGAAGTTGTACATTTCTTAGGTCGTGCCTTAGTACGTTGCTACATCTGAGGACTAAGACAGTCGCTTCGCTTGGTAGTCTACCCGGCAACAACATATCTGAAACTGAAACACAAAAAGAAACTTCAAGGCAAATTATGATTTTGAGGACGGTACCTCCGCGTCGGAACTATAATTGTATCATCTAAACTACAGGCGTTTAAATATATAACAGAAATTCTAGGCAATTGATTATGAGGCCAGATATCACGTCATTGCAAACACATGAACCAAGTTTCATTAATCCCGATAAATAAATATAAAACATTAATGCCGACTTCATAAATAAATTTCCGAATCACGTCACAAAATTAATTCCGAGTGAATAAATCATTAATACAATTCCGGCGAGCACTTTATCAGCTTTACAGCCGTCAAGACGTAGGCGGTCTTCGGTCACTGCGGACAGGTTAAGCTATTATATTCAAGTGACTGTCCGGTATGGATCAATAAATAACGGTAGATGTCTCCTCTCGAATAAATGTCGAATATCAAAACCAAGTCCATTTGCGCTGTGTACAGTGAGTATACACCATATGTTTTTAAAGTAATATTATCGCGGAGTCAATACATTTTCCTATATAACGGATACTCACGATTAACCTTTTTATTGTCGATATTTCGAACCAGTTGTATGACTCGTGGTCAGGGCTAAATTGCAATAGCGAAGGGAAATTGTTGACTAGAAAAGACAATCGAACTAGACGTAGGGTAGATAGATTAATCTATCATTTGCACATATCAACAATCTCCCCAGCCACGGCAGTTTGGCTGTGACCACGAGCATGCAAGTGGATCGAAATATCAGCAATTGAAAAGGTTAATTGTGAGTACTGTTATATCGTAAAACAAGTAAACACCATTTACCGAAACAAACATTTGAACCAATTTTAGAACTCCTTTTTAAATTCCACTGAGTCGAACGCTACATTAGACATTTTTTCCAGCTCTTAAATACTTTATTTACTTAAATATCATATATAACAGTTCAAAAATAATTATAATAAAAGCTAAATCCGAGCAATTTACTGGGATTCTACATGGTCTGACCTAAACAGCCGATACGAAGGTCACGCCCATGTGACTTAGTGCCGAGAATACTGGCGGCTTTCCCACGGAAAATAATGATTGGAATTCATTACGCGTGATATGAACTTGCCCTCTTGTAACCAATAAAAACAGCTCTCACGTGACCAGCAGCGTCGATCAAACGTAATATTAAAATTAAAGGAAAATTCTGAAACAGTTATTACAATTGTTTTAAAAATGTTAATTTTTGAAATTCGTTACACGTGATGTGAACCAGCTCTCACGTGATCAGCAGCGTCGATCAAACGTAAAATTAAAATCGATAGTAAATTCTTAAATTAGTACAACTGTTTTAAGTATTTTAATTTAAGCTAACGCTAAAGCTAAATTTCAAGCTAAAGATCCCAAAGCCAGCTCTTGCTAAAAATTAAAAATGTAATAAGTGCTGCAACAGCAGATGGGATCATCGATTCGCAAGTAATTTTACTCGCTCCGTTATCTGTGAACCACGCGCCAACTGTTGGTCTGTGACACAATATGGTGGATTAGATATTTTTATTCTTTTGTTTAGAGGTTACATTTTTCCAATTACACGGAATGGCTGCGTCGAACTAAATTGTTATTTTGCGATGTTATTGTTAATGAATATATGACTTTTACATATCGATTTATTTATATATATATTTACAATGATGAAAATCTGAAAACGAATTATAATAAAAGTCTAACTCAAACAACCTAAAGGGAGTCCGAGTCCATGATGCATTGTTCCAACGTTAGCTGCATTCCCGCGTTGAATAGCAATTGTAATACGCGCGAGATATGAACCAGCCCTCTTGTGACCGGTGGCGTCGATCAAACGTGGTATTAATTGTTTCAAAAATTAATAATAGAATTTAATTTTTGTAAGTAATTTGGTCTAAGCAATTTGTCGGCATAGACCTAAAACTTTCTCATTTTAAGCCGGTTTAAACACTAGCGTCTTAAGCCATTGCATCTGAAACATTTCTAACTCTAAGCGGCTACACTTAATTCGCTACTTAATAAATTTCGCACGTAGCCTTATAGCGAGTAAGAAACGGCATCTCTATTAAGTGTGATGAAAAAACATGGTTTCATTAATTAGACAATACATCCTCGGTGGGTTATTAACCCAGACGGCTTATCCTCCCTCTCCCACGCTTCACTGAAAAAAATGAGAAAAATTTAAAGGTTGTGGTTTGCTACTTAAGCGAGCGTTTAGTAATCCGTCCCTGGAAGGTCCGCCATACATACGGTATCATTGTTTGTTTGTAACAGTTTTTCATATTAGTAATGGTTTATATTTGTAAAAATATTAATAAACATGAAGTGAATCAATCATTAATGAACTTAAATAATTCTAAACAACTATTATATCAAGACTTAAACAATCTAAAGGAAGTACGTGTCCATGCAGCATGGTATCAAAAATTTTAGCTGCATTCCCGCGCTGATTAGCAATCGCATTTTTTACATGAGCTCGGATCCAGCGGTCTTGTCACCAGTAGCGTCAATCAACCGATCAATTAATTGTTTGTACAAAATTAACACTCGGATCTCATTTAATCATGACCTTTGATCATTCCTTTCGTGATCGATACTGTTCTAAGTATACGTAGTAAATGTTTTCTATCAAGCACGCCATCATCATCATCAAGCACCATTGAAGGTCGGAGAACTATTGTTCAACCAGGGAGGTACTACGGCTGACTTCATAATCCGCCGTAAAGCATTACTTGTGTTTCGTTTTGAGAGGTGCGGTTGCCAGCTACACTGAAGCGTGGCGACCATCTTAGTCGTCAAGAGTAGCAACGTATCTATGTTCGAGCTCAGATAGGATTTCGGTTTTGTTTGTAGTTGTATGTCGATGTCTATAGGCTGCAACTACTTCACATCAAGTGGTTAGCATGCTCGTTCGCTACTCTTCTCATATAAAAATAAATAAAAAACAAAAACCTCTTATCCGCTATATCATGGTTTCTCACACTACGGTCTCTCCCAAAACGCGGTACAATTTCCCTACGTACCGTTCTAACCGTGAGTAATTGTAATTAAATTGAAATTTGCAGCAGGATTTAGTTCTTTATTAGTCCTCTGTGAATAGACAAATGTAAGTGAAGCTTAATATTTTTTATTGATGGGACTGATTCTATTATCTCGCGATAAAGTCTGATCCATACTTTAAGTATAATCGATTTTTTTATCGATTAGCCTAATGTTAAGGTAGACGGGTAACTTTTTTATGTGAGAAGAGAACCAAACGAGCATGCAACCCACCTGATGTTAAGTAGTCGCAGCCCATATACATCTACATACAACCACAAACACGACTGAAATCCTATCTAAGCTTGAAAGTAGATACATTGCTACTTCTGAGAACCAACATGGTGGCCTCCCTTCAAAGTGTAGCCCGCACCTGTCCAACCGAAACACAAGTAATGATTTACGACGGATTATGAGGGCGGTCGTAGTACCTCCCTGGTTGAACTATAGTTCTTCCCACCTTCAAATGGAATTTACTTGATGGAAAGCAGTCGCCGTCGCCTATAGACACTTACAACTCCAGAAGAGTCTCTGTCTCTGTCTGGTATGTAACGTCACGCGGATGACGTCTGCTTCACGCACAAGGTTTATATATTCAGTGGTAATGAGTGGTGGACCTCACAATATACATCGTGTCCACATCGTCATGTCCTTCCAATGATCACCCGCTCAGGAGCTTTTGGGCTAGGTCTCCTTCGGCAGGATGACCGTTTAACCCAACTCTCAGCACATGACGGCAACTATCCCCTTCCGCTTCACGATGGAGTACAATACTGGGGACAGTAGATCCCTCTCAAAGAATCAATTTTAAAATTGCTTGAATAAAGAGAGATTCCTCGAGCTACGTAGCCTATTGAGCTTGCCACCAGCGATTTGTTTTATAACTCATCCTTATTTTTGGTTCGACTATAGAACGAAGTGGACGTGATTTAAGACTATTCAACCGATGGTTATATTTTTGATAAGAGTTTGTATTTTAAAGTCTAAGTATTAACCTTTTATATGAAATCGTATTGATATTTAATTTATAACTCAACATACGCGACCGTATCTATTAACCTTGAATTAAAATTAAGTTGTTGTTAAAACTACTTAGTAACAATCCGCTCTCGCGTGTAATGATATTTGGTAAATGTTTAATGTCTCTAATTGTTCTAAAGGTTTGCAAATCTGAGTATTTGATACTAACTTGACCGTGATTTAGGTGATCATAAATCCTGACAAATATTTGATACTAAGTTCTACTTGATACATCGACACATTTCTACGCAAAAATCTTTTGATATACAGACAGATAACGCAGTTACCCTATAAAGAGAAAGACAGGTTGACACCGAAATGATTATCTGAGTTCCGACTTCGTTCTGACGTGCGGAACCCTTAAACCTAAACCTTTAAGTTATTTTTCGTCTATTTTGCACGTCGTTAAATTGGGTATTGGGAAGGTACTTGCTTAAACCGAACAGCATAAAGCTAAATCGCCAGGTCGACTGCAGGTGGCGTCGTGCCAACGTTAGCTTAGTTATGTTTAGTGCTTCCGTTTCGAGCTAGATTTTTAACCGTAGTATCGCTTCAACCGGGTAACGGGGTACTTAGTATCCATAACAGTTTTTATGCAGATGTATTATCTATACATATAAAAACGAAAAATTCGCGTGTCTGTATATCGCGTATATTGCAAAAAAACATTCTAACTCACTTTAAAAAATATTATCATCATTAGTAACTACTATTTCTTTAATACTATTACAATATTTTTTTAACGAAGAAAAACATTTACCATCTTACATTTCAACAGCACTCCTTCGCAACGTTAGTAAATTCAGCCGCGTTTCCTAAACAGGCTAGTTTCGAGCGCAACAAATTAAATCGCCGACTTGGATTAACAGGGTAAATGGCCCAATTAGTGTTCGGTGGCACCAAGCGAGACAAACGAGATTGCCTATAGCGCCACCTGGGCCCATGTTTACGTCTTCATTGAATACTTTCAGATGTGCTAATGAAAACGGATTAACGGAATTGACACTTACAGTTTGGTTAAAAGTAAAACCCTAATTGAGTATCCCAGAGGTGCAAATGAAAATGGATTACTGGAATTGATGCTTATAGTTTGGTTTTGATGTTATTTATATTGAAATTAAATAAATCTAGATAAAACCTTATTGATTATTTCAGAGGTGATAATGACAACAGATTAACGAAATTGATAATGATTGTTTGATTTGGATGTTTGTTGTGTATATTGAAATAATATAAATCTTGAAGATATAACCCTAATTGAGTATTCCAGAGGTGCTAATGAAAAAAACATTGATACTTATAGTTTAGTTAAGACATTATGTATATTAAAATTAAACAAATCTTAAAGATAAAACCCTAATTAAGTATTCCAGAAGTGCTAATGAAAATGGATTACTAGATTTCATGTTTATAGTTTGATTTAGATATTATATATTCGAAATTAAATAAACTTAGATAAAACCCTTATTGAGCATTTCAGGGGTGCTAATGAAAACGGATTAACGGAATTGATAATTATTGTTTGGTTTGAATATTACGTGTATTGAAATTAAATGAAAGTTAAAGATAAAACCCTTATTGAGTATTCTGGAGGTGCTAATGAAAAAGGATTAACGGAATTGATAATTATAGTTTGGTTTGGATGTTAATGCCATTACGAATGCCCTGAGAAAGGCCGAAAATCGGACACACTGGAGGGAGCTAACATACAAAGATGTTAAGGGCTTTCAGGGACACGATCTTTAGCAATGAAGAAAACGACAAAGAAGAAGAAGTTGGATGTTAACGTATTGACATAAACCTTAAAGGTCGTAAATCATAATTAAGTATTCCAGAAGCATTTAGTATTATAATTGTTTTATATTTCAATTTAAATGGAACTGTTATTATGACAATGAATTCTTAAAAGATATTTATGATTTCTTAAAAGTAGTTGTATAGTAATAGTGTGTAAATATTTCGACTCCCAAAGAATCAGGTCCGCCGCGTTATGTGACGATTTTTAGTATTGAATTTGTACTGCAAGATTTAATATACACTTTTTCTTGGGAAAAGAGCAGCAACCGAGCATACAGGCCACTTGATATTGAGTAGTCGATGCAGCCCGTCGTCATCTTCATACATTCTCAAATAGAACTGATGACTTAAGTAGTACATTTTTTTTTGCGCTGAAAGAGCAGCAAACGAGCGAACAGACCATCTGATGTTACAAAGCTCTGCAGTTTACGGACTTACACGTCATCAAAGACATCCAAGCAGAGTTAAAGTCTTGTCCGACGTCGTTAATGCGTTGTTACTCCTGAGGACTGAGAGGGTCGCTTCGCTTCAAAATGTAACCTGTAACCGCAACTCTCCAACCTATACACAAGTAATGCTTTACAGCGGATTATGAGGGCTGCAGTGGTACCTCCCCGAACTATATTTCTCCCACCGTCAACTGATTCAATCTTATTTCAACTGATTAGAATTAGAATTTTAGCCGCAGCGGCGATTAGAGGCAGAATTATGCCAAGTGATGCCGCAAGTCGTCCGCATGCCTCGTTACGTGTTATTAATGCGCGTTCACACTCGATAATTGTCTGCACTGATTAATGCGGTCAGAGTTCGTGACAGCATTGCAGTTCCAACTAATGCAGTTATGTTAGAATATTGTTATACGAGCTTTTGCTTGCGACTTCGTTCACGTCTTACATGAATTGACGTAAATTTGCACCGGGAACTGCCGAAAAACTGGCTTACAGTTTGGCAGAAATAGAACGTTTTTGTGATTAAAATAAAACTCAATACCATGCTCGACATTTCTGTTCTAGTTCAACGAACAAATTATTAGTTTGTTTCTATCGTAAATAAATAAATTCTCAACATCGTATCCATTGAAAAAACTATTTGTTCTCTACTTGTTCGTCGTTGTGCTTAATTAAAACCGTGTCGCGGCGTAGCAAGTTTTAATCGCTTGTGTCGCTCTGCGGGAAGAACAAAACGGTGCGGTGCGACCGCGCTGCTTGGAAAACTCGGTCGAATGCTTTTTTGTATACTTGTAATGGTATTGCTCTATAGAATTACGGGGATGTTATGCAAGACTACATTAAACTGTTGCTGGTTAAAATTTTATGTTGTTTTTACTAGCGACCGCTCTGACTTCGCACGAGTGTTCACAAATTCACATTACCAATGTTTAAATTACAATTGACAAGTAATGCTTCACAGCGAATTATGGGCATTCAATACCTTCCCTTTCTTCCTTTCTTCGGCACCTTCAATGTTTCCAAGTTATTTTCATATTATAAATTCACTCTCTTATCATCATCACCTTACTTGCTTTCACAGTGTCATAAATTATCGCGATAAAAACTAGGCCTGAGATCTCCATAATGCTTTCAAAGGTGTGTTATTCTACCAAGTCGCATTAAGGAAGCGTGATGGCATTCTAAGACCCATGCCCAACCGTAGATCAACAATGAGTTGATGTTCATATAATTTTAAACGAATATTATCGCGGAATTTATATATTTCCGCCCTCATAATCCGCCGTAAAGAATTACTTGTGTTTCGATTAGAGAGGTGCGGTTGCCGGCTACACTTTGACGCGAGGCGATCTTGGTCCTCAGGAGTAGTAACAGAAGTAGATAGGATCTCAGTCGTGTTTCTCTAGTACGTAAGTGGATGTCTATGGGCTGCGATTACTTAACATCAGGTGGTTTGAATGATCGTTTGCTTTTCTTCTCACATAAAAAATACTAAGTACCGGGTACTAATGATTATCGATAATGACTGCTGATATTTCGAATCAGTTGCATATCTCGTGGTTACGACGAAACTATATCAGATATCACTATATTGATATCAGCAAACTTGGTACCAGGAATAAGAACCAAAAATCAAGGTCACAGCATTAAGCCGCGGGAAACGCTGAGATTACTTCAAGGAATGAATATTCACCAATCGTCTGTTTTATCCTTTTACATCGCTTTCCTAAATTGAGCTTTTACCTTGGAATAAAGGTAGATACGCTATTTATGTACGCTTTACGTAATACGGTGCTGATAGCATGTATGATAAGCAAAGGTCGGTATTGAGATCGCTTGCTTTTTTATCAATAACATCTATGTTATATTTTAAAGGTGGGAGAACTATAGTTCGACCGGGGAAGTACCACCACCACCCTCATAACCTTACATTTTTTATCAGAGAGTTTATCACAGAGTTCATTGCCAGTTTGTTATTTTTTTACGTCAGAAGAGTAGCAAAAGCGCTGCAACTCTGAGACATAGAGTTACGTAATCCACTTTATGTATGTCTTCTATCTGTAATCGATAACAGATGACTTCATTTTTACTATTTTTATACTCACGATTAACGATTTTTGATTTTTTATTGCCGATATTTGGAACCAGATGCTTGGCTCCTGGTCACGGCGAAACTGCGGTGGTGGGGTAAATTTTGACAGGTGCTAGTAATAAATTAGTCGATCTACCCTAATTCTTTATTGTTTTTTGGATTTCATATGATGCCAGTTCTGAGACCTCGAAAGACGCATTAACGAAAGAGTATTTTAAAGGTGGTAGGGTAAAGCCATTAGAGCTCGCCCGGGGCGGCACTACCGCCACCCTCATAACCCGCCGTAA
>DWON01006178.1:0-14125 GCA_018251015.1 Phocides pigmalion okeechobee
ATGGGCTGCAGTGACCACTTAACATCAGGTGGCCTGCATGCCCGTTTCTTACTCTTTCATAATAAAAAAACGTAAAATATAATTATTATATGAGCATTATAATACATAAAATGTTTTTTTCTAAAAAAAATATGTTCGCCATTTCCATAAAACTAAAGAATAATATTGAAAAAATTAAGTTGAAGTAAGAAAAACAAAATAATTAAAAATATTATCAGATTATTAATATACTACAAAAATTTAATAATGTGCTGATTTATATATTATACAATAAATAGAACTTAAGAAAAATGAATATTATGTTACACTAAATTACTCCAATTTTTTTTTTAATTTATTTCAAAACTTAAATACCTTATGAACTAAACTTTATGTAAACTAGCTATCTAATTCATTTTGTTAACATTATCTATAATTATATTCTTTAAAATATAACACGAAAAGATAATGTATCGTTTACAATTTATTCGAATATGGCTGAAGTATAGCTTATAAATATGTATCAAATTTTATTATTAGAACTTATGGAAATGCCTGAATAAATAAAACTTGTAACAAGACAGTTATAAAAATATATAAATACATAATAAATATAAATCTAATTTGATTACTAAAATAAACCTTATTTAAAAGTAAAAAAATATATTTTTCATTTATTTTTTTTACAAGCATTCCCATGGTTCAAAACTTTAAGTTAAAAAGACCTTTTATAGACGTAATTAATTTCCACACAACCGACATTTTACAACATTGCTTAACTAAAGCACTTAACAACTACCGTCACCGAAGTAAAATTAAAATGTTCATCAAACTTTACCATTATTTATGGAGTATTTGCAGGTACAAAGACGTGCGATTCGTTACGAGTGGCAAATTCCAGGAACGCGCACTCTAACCCCCGCAAGTCCTCGCATTATTCTGCCATCCGCTGAAGTTCAAACTCGAACAAAGAACGCAACTTTGGGAACAGTTTTAGCCCACTCGTCGTACTTTTACGTGAGTTTATTCGCGAACAATAAAGGACAAAAGTATGTAACGATGTACATAGTCTACATTATTTAGGTTAAAATTATAAAAGAAAAACCTGCTCTCATCCCCATAACATGTTTATTAAGACACACTTACTTTTGCAAAGACAAAGTTATCACAATTAATAATTCAATTTAAATTATTTCATTATATATTTCGACGTTTTCCAGACAAGTCTTACTGCAACAAAGAATTTATACTCTTCAGTTAAAATTGAACTGCTTTAGAAAAAATGTAAAAAAAAACAAATGTGTGGTATTTGGCAGATAATAATGGCAGTGTACTTTTAATGCCATGATAATCAGACTAAAGCATGAAATAAGTATTATTATGAAAAGGTACGTCAAATCTTCATTTTAAATGCATGCACGTACTAAAGCTTCCTTCACGTGGAAGAGACTTGTATTTATGTGAGTTATTATGCATATCACTGTAAATCTTACCATAAGTATACCCTACCGTAAGTACATGACCTTTTGATACCAAGATTGGATGAAATATGAGGCGAATGTGTAGTGAAAAAAAAACAGTATCCGCTAAGGATCCTTAATTCACGATACAAATGTTAATAAAAGTGTCACTACAAAAATCGTTATATTTTTGGCATCATTAGATGATAAAACAAAACAAACGTGAGTACTAAGTAATAATGGTAAAATTTCTAAAACTGTTCACCTAAAATGATTCCAAAAAGCTGTGTTTACCAAAAATATTCAAGCACACAATACAAGTTGTAAGCAAAACTTACTTATTTTGAGCTCAATGATAGTTTTACTACCATCTACTGTTACTGACGGGTTTTATGCTGATGTAGTGGCCTAATAAAATCACAGGCACACATCGCTTCCCTGAGGAATTGATTCACCTCTCTCGGTAAAAGATTAAAACGACCATAGTCAGAGTTATCTCATGTTTTTTTATTTGAATAAGACGTATATATGGAGCAGTTGTGTCCTTCAATGCAACGCATCTACTTATGCCAATGAATGCGCGTGTCAAAACGACAACACAATACGTCACGCGAGGCTTTAAGTACTGACGAAAGCTTATAAATTCTTCACGATAAAGCTTCACGATATTGCTTGGCGGTAAGAAATTTCACGCAAGTATCCCCATGATAAGGTCTTACGCAATCTGTTCATACCTGTTACTTTTCTCGTTAAATACGTCACGACATGTATGTATTGCTATCAAATACGTTGACTCTAAACGTAAGAATTAATACTCAGTACAAATCTTACAATTTTTAGGCACAAGACTAAAATCAAGCTAGTGGCTAGCACTACTAAAGATAATGTATCCGAAACTTAGTTAATGATTATTTGATTCGCGGCTGTCAGGTTTACCGCTCAGTTGTTATCCTCCAAATCCTGAAAACAACGTACTTAAAATATAATCGGTTATAATATTTATTCACACCTTAATGCAAGCTTTTAAGTTTCACCTTAATGATACACCTTAATGGTCAAACTCGTTTTTGAAGAGAATAAATTTGTTAGAAACACCTAGACTAAAATAAAACATTGTTTTGTTAAGTAAACAATAAAACAATTGTAGAGTTGCCCTGAAGATAGTAAAAAACATATTTTAATTACATTGGTTCATTTTCGTACCCTTATCAAAATTTGACGTGTAATTAAGAGATTCCCCGGGTAGCACCCTCTTGAATATTCTATTTTTATTCATCTTTTAGTTAAAAACTAACCTATCTGTGCCATTTTTCTGTGTCCCGATTAAATCAGTTTATATATTTCCAAGATTCCTTTTGACAAACGAATAATAAAAAAAAGACTTTTACTTTTTGGTACTTTTAAGCAGTTATTTTGAAATCACTGACAGAACAGTAAATACAAAGCGTTTAAAATGGACACATCAAATTGTTTTAAATTTGGACAACAAAAATCTTTGAAAACTTAGAAGAAATAAAGTTAAATAATTAGTCAGATTTAAACATTGTTTTTTATACCAAAACCAGTGGCCACTGTCATGTTAATAAATTGAATCATACACCGTGTCCACATATCGTTTTCTGTTAAATAAAACCAATCAGACGAATACAATTAAACATGCACTTTCTTTTTCTTTTTATTGTTCTTAATTTTATTTTTAACAACTATCAATTGATCTATTTAACTTAACCTATTTAATTTAATATTTAACCTTTCATTAAAAAAAAATCTTATTTAGTACGTCCGCTGTAATCGTTCTATTTGACGTTTTAACGCTTATGAACTACCGTATTTATGTCGATAATTGATAATAAAAAATGTGAAAGAAATTCATATAATTTATATCCAAAAGTGACGTTCTTCGATTTATCTAAATCCGGTTGGATATATGTAGTATGGAACGATTTAAAACGATCAATTGTATAAAAAGTAAAATATTTTACTCTAGAATTATATAGATATTTAATCGATGTAGTGATCGGTATATTGCAACTAAAACATCACTAAATCAATCTGTAAAAATAAAATTTGAAAAAGTGAACTTAGAATATCGAGGTTTTCGAATTAATAAAAAGAAGAATGACAATCGGTTAAATATAAAGAAGAAGAAGACGTTATGCGCGTGAAGCGATTCTTGTGTTTCAGTTGAAAGATGTAGTCGTTGAGTACATTTACAAGTGCGGCGACTATCTGTTTCTTTATGAATACCAGTACATCCACCTCAGTGAAAACTTCAGCCTTGTTTGAATGTGATAGTTCATAGACTGCAGCGAACATTTAACATGCTTTTATGTCAAAAAATAAATTTACAATATTCATATAATCCATACTTGAGGTAACTGTTAGCCCTACCTTTAACAATTACACGAGGAATATTTATGACAACTTATAAATCGCAATAGATATTAAATTTAAACAAGGAGATTATATAACGTTATATAAATAACGATTTTACTGACTAAGGTTACTGTATTAAACAAACTTCATATGCCAGAATCAATTGTGTATTGATAAATAATTATTGTCAACTTATAGAAACGTGGCTACAAAAATTGTGAATATAAAGCATTTTTTTAGGTTATATAAGATACTATCAGTGCCCGCGACTTCGTCTGCGTTTAATTTGCATAATTCTAAAATCTTGAAACAACCTACGCATTCACGCATCCAGTGATTATTTAATTTCTCGCCCAATTTACAAAAAACTTAACCTAACCTGTTATGCACTAAAACCTTCCTCAGGAATCACTCTACCTGTTGTTGAAAAACGTGAGAAAATCCGTCCAGTAATTATTGAGTTTATCTCGAAGACAGACAGACAGAGGCGACGGAGGATTTTGTTTTGTTATATTCTTGGAATAGATACATTAAACCGTGAAAGTCACCAACGATATAAAAATTATAATAACACTAATATGAAACAGGTCGTATATTGAAATAGGTACTTAAGATGAAATAGGTTTATGTCGCATTAAAGTAAGTTACGACCTTTTTAAAACGCCTGTCAAAGAGATCTCAAATATGATTATATTCATTACATAAATTTTAATATGTGTTATTGATGTTCCGTTGAAATTAACTGAAAACGATATGGACACGGCATATATTCAGAACAAACAAACTAAAACCAACCTGAAATGATAGGTATCCTTGAAATCCTCAGACTCACTGATACGGTAAAACTTAACGGGACCGAACTACAGTCTTACGATGTTTGATTAACAAAATATATTGCATGTAGAAGCGCATGCAACACTGTGCCAACAACGAGTGCTACCAACCCACCGCACAGCCGATTTTAAAAAAGGTCGCTTCCTGCGCCGACTCTAACGTGAACGTTGCTGAAAATAGTGCGACTTACGGTAGGATCGCAGTCGGCGCAGTGCCACGAGTAGCCGCGCTTCTTGGGGTTCTTGTTGAGCGGCGGCTCCAGGCACTTGAAGTGGTACACCTTCGAGCACTCGTCGCATCTACATAACAATAATAAACTTAATAAATCATATGAACGCATATCTTAGGGGCTTTTACTGACCGCAAACCAACGATATAGTTATGTATGTTCGGACTCAGTCAGAAGTTGGTAAGAGTACCGCTTGTGGAAAAATTATATACTCGTATAATTTTTTCTACTTATATACAATTAGCGACCCGACCCAACTTCGCTCGGGTAATAGATTATATATTTACTTACGTTATTTTTCTTTCATACATACCAGTCATAACCTAGTTGCAAAAACTAACAATTAGAAACATCTATTAGGAAAAATGACTGAGTTACTATACTGAATTTATTTAATTTCTCGCCCAACTTACAAAAAAAAAACTTAAATTACTACATACCAAAACTTCCTCAAGAATTACTGTCCCTTTTATTGAAAACTGAGACAACGTGTCCAGTTTATCGCGTTATCTTTCGAGTTTATCGCGAACACACAGGCAGACGCGACGGGGGACTCTATTTCATAATATTTATATAGAGATGGTATAAATATACGCTTCAATATCGATTAGTACATTATGAGGGATCTGTTGATTGTTGATAAACGAAATAAAAAATATCCAAGTTACCGGACGAGGTTGGAGGCGTCGCCGGGCTGCGCGCACACGTCGCACTGTGACAGGCTGCTCGCGGCCGGCGCCGGCACCACGCACACGCTGTGGCGCACCGCTCGGGAACGGATGCGCTGAACGACACATACGCCATTGTTACTTATAAATATCGTAAACGATCGACAAAGTCAAGAATCGACGAGCACGACCAAAAGTTGGATGGACGGTTGATGCAAAAGTTATAGACGCTTTTTTGCATTCAAATGCACGTTATGAGTCCCAGTTGTTATCAATATAGATAGCAATCCTCAAATATCGTCGGAATACTATGAGCGATGTATGACAGTAAATGAAATAAATTAACTAGTAGTTAACTACAGGTTAATAAAGTATCGTACACGGTTTGCGTTATATTCATAAATATAAACTAGTAACCCTTCTTACAAATTCAGCCTGTCAGCATCTGAACCTACGTGAAACAGTATTTCACGTACATTTTGAGTTATATTTTTTGTTCCATTTGAGTTTCAAAATATAACGGCGTAGCTATCATCTGAATTACTCACTAACATTTAAATCACCATTGAAAATTATCGACAACATGTATATAAAAAGTAAATAGATTTCAAGCGGATTCAAGAGTCGGGTAATTGAGGATTGCAAGAAATTGTTACTAGCTTAAAAAAATTAACAACGGTATCAAGAACGACTAATGATTCTCCCTACGATTTTCATTCTACCTTTGTATATTCTAAGATCAAAAGTTCGTAAATAACATGCACGGATAAAACATCAATTTGTGATTTTACCTTAGGCTTCGCCCATGTAGGCGGAGGTAGCTCGGGTAGATCCTTTAGCCGCTTGCACATAAATAAAATGGGCATAATACATGGGTATTGAACCACAATACTTATTTACATATGTATAAATAGATAGAGAGAGGAGTCTTAAGATTGGGTATCTTTTGAAGACGTTCGACACGATAAAAAATAAATAAAAGGAAGATTCAATAACATACAGATCCAGAAGCAGCTGCAGATGTCGAGGCTACAGGAGTAGACTCCGGAGCCGGCGGTAGAACGGGCGGAGGCGGAGATTTTATTGGCTCATCCGCTTGCTGCAATCACGGAAACTTCATTAGTCTTCACGCTTTAACTTTCCCTGCGGCTACAACACTGCTGCGTATCGCGCGACGCAACGCGCTTGCGGCTTGTACACGCCTGTGTTGTACCGACAAATCTGTCTGAATTACGAGCGAACAAAAGGCTGTTTTACATCGTTACTGTGTTTACGTTGACACTACAAGACTGAGGGTGGACATTACGTCTGTATTCGTAGATGACACACAGATGCTAAGAAATACAATATTTCAGCAAATTATAGGCGTATAATCTAGTCAAATAAGCTCCAGTTTAGTGCCGCCTCCCGCAATACTGGCCCGATCTAATATATGAGCGCAGCAAAGTGGTAGTCAGACATTGCCCTTGTACGACGTGTATTAGAACCATATAAGACATTTGCAGATTTAATAATACCTTTGATATTTTCTTCATAACAGCTGGCGGCGGACCGTCGTTGCTATCCGTAGGCACGTAGAACATTTGTGTGTCCAAAGATCCATCAGGCTTCGGGATAGGCTTGATCTGAATATAAAATAAATATTATTAAAAATCATATTCATATTTTTCACATATAAATAATGAAATACTAAATTAAATCTCAAAAATGTCACTAGCAAAATTAATGATATAATTTGAAAACAAATGTTTCATTAGGGATTAATGTAATACTTATGTAATACTCAACTCAAAATTTAAATATTACATTGAATAAGTAATCTGTGCAATGACTTTTAAATTTTAGGAGAGTTGTATATTGTATGCTTAGTATATACATAGATTGCATGTAAAACAAACCTTTATAGTAATTCGAGGGTGCGGTGGCTCTGGGTTTTCCATATCTTGCGTCTTCTTCTTTCTCTTGTGCTTATGCGACTTGGAAGGCGAGCGAAGCAAATCCGGGGAATATCTCGACCTATGCTTCTCCTTTCTGCGTTTTCTATTCGCTTTGTATGTGGCGATATCCGAAGATAAATTCGCTAATGTGTTCTCGATAGAACTCTCTATCGTCTTGCTATCTCTCTCCTTGGTTTCGTTTAGAAGAGCCGAGAACGATAAGTTTTGAGTGTATGTATCTTCCTTCTTCGGCGGCAACAGGTTATTCGAATCGGTCGAGTTTTCATTTTGAGAATCGTACGGGCTGTCTGCAACGATAGGTGTAATTGACATTAGGGGCGTGTTAGTTAGTATTGGTGATGTGAAGCTACGTTTATGGAGTTTCTTCGATTCATTTGGAACTGGAGTAGAGGAGAGATGTTCTTTCTTCGTTTTTCCTTTCTTATCTTTTTTAGACTTTACATCTACTCCGTCTGTGCCATCACTACTAAACTCGAAAGGTTTAATTGTGACTTTAATGGGCGAAATGTTTTCTGAGGACAAGGTTGCGTCCAGTTTTGGTTTGCTGTCTTTTTTGTTCTTTAATTTGGGTGGAGGCGAATCCGCTAGAGAGCCAATACTCCGCGGGCCGCATATGATAGCACCGTCCTTGCTGTAGCGGATACGTGAGCGACGCGGCACTTTCTTCTCTAACACTTCCGGTTCAGAATCGGATGTCTTGTCACATTCAGAACATTGCCTGTAAAGAAACAGGAAGTTAATTATTATGTTTTATACGCATCATATTTGTCCTATACTCGTTCAAACTATAATTAATATGATACAAGATGTAAAGAGAAAATGCGGTAGATTAAATGATTGTGAAATTTAAACATCAAGTAAATCTTTGATTTTGTAATTATCCATAGATTATTTTTTTTGAACTCATTGTACACGATTCCAATAGTTAGCAAATGTGTATCGTATTTTGATATCAAACGCAAAATCTTCCCTTCCAACGCACAGCAAATGCCCGATGTGAGCTTATAATAAATTGAATTAAGATTAATAGGATAATAGATAAGTTGAATACGTCAGTCTCACCACCCATAAAGTTTGCTCTTCTTGGGCGGGCGCTGCAGCGGCGGGTTGAGGCAGTGCAGGTGGTAGTGCTGGCGGCACGTGTCGCACGCCGCCATGAGGTGGCGCTCGCTCCGGCGCCCGCACGCCGCGCACGCGCGCCCCAGCTCCGCTGCGACACACACCCAGTGTTGCCATGTGCACTTACATCAGCCCACTACCGTCCCGCAGCCGCGGATGGCTCTCCTCAAAGGTTAGCCCATTATCTACCACACTCCCTAAGTGCGGATTGCTAGACTTCGTACCTTGGTACACCTTTAAAAACTTTATAAACTCTCAGGACATGCGTTTCCTCGTCATGCTTTTCTTTACTGCTTAAGCAAGTAGTAACAGATTCAAACACATAAGTTGCAAAAATCAAAGGTGCGTACTAGGAATTTGATCCCCGCATTCCCCGAGACCCACGTTACTTTATTGTACTTTATTTTGATTTTAAATTTATTAAAAATCATTTAATTTTACAGAATTAAAAGGCTTTCTATCGTTTTAATACAAAATCTTCAATTGAATATTATTTACAAAAACATGTTAAAAATTCAGCCCTAGAATGACAAAGGTACAATAAGATATTATAAATTAAATACATATAAAATAATCTCCCTTTAATATAAAAAACATAAACAAGGTTTAATCAAAAACACGTAGGTTGGTTGTTTGATTCCATATATCAAGGAAATCTTAAGTAATGAAACATTTTTTATTGTACTTATAGTACTACTAGACAAATCTATAACTAAACTCATATAGGTCAAAAGTGCTAATAGAATACGGTCACATATACGTCAGAACATTTTGTGCATACTCATACTTTAAAAAAAAACACAGTAGCACGAATATAAAAATAATAAAAACGGAATATCAAATCACGTTAATAAAGACCATGCGTTAGAGACAAAAAATATGCAAAGCTCCCACTGACCTTCCATTGAAGTTGACAAAACTTTTCCTTGGCGTGCGTCCGGGTTGTCGCTAAGAGGAAAACCAACGCCCATCTTAAGTGCGGCCGCGGTGGGCACAGACATACACCTGCTGGTCCACTTATACATACAGTTTTGGTACCATACTAGCTTCTATACATTACTACATAGACGAAGTAACCAAATGGACATCCAATGATAATAAACAAGTAATACTATCAACACTCATAACCCCACAGAAACATATAGTTATCTGCTAGTAAAGTTTATTAATTTGTATGCTTTGAATTTTGAGTCCACCCGCTTACTTTGTCTATGTCTAATGGCAATATAGTAGAAGCATTTATGCTGATACAGCCAATTATTTTTTTTTAGTTTTAGAGATGTAATGACCATATATAGCCACAATCTGGACAGTAAACTGCCAGATAGCCAGACCCAAAATGTACAAATAATTACTATCTACTATAAGGCATAAATAATTGTTATCTGTGCAATTCCTACGTAACAAATTATTTCTGCTCCACACAGAGTGAATAAAGCAGCAAAAATCATTAGTGATCAAATGATTTTAAAAGTAATGCATCTTGTTGGCTGCACACATACTTAAGTATTAAATTGCATAATTTAAAGGTGGTACAACCGTTAGAGCTCGCCCGGGACGGCACCACCGCCACCCTCATAACCCGCCGTAAAGCGACATGTTCTTCATGTATTGTGTTTTGGATGGGGAGGTGTGGTTGCCGAATACACATTATTGGAGGCGACCATCTTAGTCCTCAAGAGTAGGAACGCATCCGCGTCCATCCTTAAATAGAACTTCTGTTCTATAAGATATTAGACGTAGTTATCCATGGGCTGCAGTGACCACTTAACATCAGGTGGCCTGCATGCCCGTTTCTTACTCTTTCATAAAAAAAAAATGCTTTACGAACAGACATATATCCTCGAACGGCCAGTAAACATAGCTATAACTTTTTACATTTATATCAAAGCAAATCATACAATTAAATCTAAGTATAAGCTTAGAATTTATAAGATATAAACATACATAGTTATAGTATGTAAATAGTAATAAATATACATAGAAATATTAAAACTGTTTTGTATATATGTATTATAAATATATTACTTAAATTACAATATTCCATGATATACATACTGTAACACATTACATACCGCTTCTGCAACTGTTGCGGAGTGACTTTAGGAGTGGAGCGGGGTATGACGGCCGGTAAGAGAGGCTTCTCTTCCATTATCGGCGGTATGGCCTTCTTAGGGCTGAAGGCCATAATAACGTCATATATCTTCTGAAGAGCTTGCTTCGTTGACGCTAATAGCGCAAGAGATTCAGTATTTTCTTTAGACGCCTGGAAGAAAATCATATTATCGAATTTTTACTTTAAGTCGAAGTAATGAGGAAAAAGTAATCTTTATTTGTACAGATATGACCAAATACTAGAAGAGATATTAATAAATGGCCTAATGGTAGATTCCAAAACAACTTAGTGATGAAAATGAAGAGTGACTCTTGGTGTTACCCAACATATTGTTTAAAATATGCCAGAGGCAATATGTCATATCTTTACATCACATTTGTACAGAATATTTTTTGTAGTAATTAAAAATGCAACATAAGTGACGATAACTTATCTACCACATATCCATAAACGACCCCAAGCAAAGATATTGTTTTATGTAAAGTCAATTACAGATACTTTACTTGCTCCCCTTGAGGTCAGTCGAAATACATTTACTTTGGCTGCCACCCTTTATATATCCCAATATGGGATACGGATCTATTCCACCAACTACTAGGTTACTCATCAACACTTTAGCTCAGTAACATCAAAAAGTCAAATAATAGCCATGTATCAATAACCACTGACCACGACTGGCATTGCTTAAATTTACAATCTAAATAAGTTTCGCGAAAATGACCACATTTCCACAGCTGTTGTAAGGGAAAATAATTCTATCATCTTCATATACTTACATCATCATAATCTGTCCTGAGTTTCTCGTCGCCGGCTAGATACAGCTCGTTCTCTTTGGTGAGACGTTCGAGGGACTTCCTCAAGGAGGCGACGCGCGAGTTCCGCTCGAGGTAGTAACCGACAAACTCTACGGAGAAGGCTGGCGGCACGTGCCAACGCCGGGACACATCCCTCAGTGCCGCCATCTGTATTTATTGACGTTATGAAAAAAAAAATGAGCTTGCTACTCATACAATATTAAGTGCTTGCTGCATTTCATAAACATTAATAAAACTAATATCAATAAAATATTAGCGCTATCTAAGCTCGATAACGAAAGCACTGCTATCGTTGAAGATTACCTAAATTACAACTACAAGTCATGTTAGTATTCTGCCTTCATGCCTCAACTTAAATATTAGTGGCTTAAAACCCATTAATGTTGCATGTTTTGATGAAAACAATGGCATCGATATTTTTAGACCCCCGGCCATATATTTTGAGACATCCACATCCTTCTAAGAAAACTACTTTGTTAATGACCTGTCACCTAATATCTACAAAGTGAAATTTACAAAGTTAAGACACCTCTTTAGAATCAACCCTTTGACTTATTTATTTAATGTGGTAATAAATTAGTTAATAGTTAATTGTAAGTTTTAGTTTAATAATTGATGATGTAACATTTTTAATGGTAAGATATCATTAAATAATGTAATAACTTACCTGGGCATCTTGAAACTCTAAAGCATGCGTGTCAATGCCCATACATTCTGCTTTATGTTGGAATTTTCGCATAGCAGAAGCACTGCTGTAGAGCATCCGGGCCATTTTCTGAGTTGGCACTGTTGAACAATATAAAATTAAAGAAAATATATAAAACACATTTTTAAATTCTTGTTTATATTGCTATATGCCAGATACTCACGATTATCGATTTTTGATTAAGTTTCGCCGTGACCGCCATGCAACTGGTTGAAAATATTGGCAACTAAACATCGTTAATCGTGAATACCCTATACATAGTAAAATATATTAAAAATCATAAATTCTTGTTATGGCAGATAATAATTACTTATAAATGCCTGATAAACTTACCCCACGGAGGATTCCTGTTTTCTTTCTGCTGAGCGTACTTCTTCCTGTACCGTATCAGCTTTCGCTGAATTCTAAGCTTCTCCTCTGTCCCAACTTTTTGCACTAACTCTTCCCTCCTAAAAGTTAAGAAAAGTACTTGTAATTGGTATTTGCATTTTTAAGTAAATAATAAAAATAACAGCCATCATCAAATGAAAGTACCAAGTAACAGTTTCTAATAATAAAGAAGTACTAAATGGAAGCAAAAACGATGCAACCAATACATGATTCAAATGCTATGTAATGTGGAAAAACGAACTAACTGGGTTCAAGATGTCTCCTAGGACCATTTTTTTAAAGCATTGTATATCACACCATCTCGTTTTATATTTTCTATACGTTAACTGGTACTACTAAAGGTTAGCTTGCTATAAAAAGAAAGGAGGATGATACATCTAGCTGTTATTTCGATATTTCAAATTTATTTCAGTCCCACCTCTTTTGAGTCCTCAATTGTAACGCCAGCCAATTCCGTTTACGTTTCTTGACAAGCGACTTATCAGAATGAAGCCTGCAGTGAGCATAAAATGGATCTGCTTGTTCCACTTCTTCTGAATGTGCCTCAGCCAGTAGACCTTCTCGTTGACCACTAAAAAATATAAGCATAGTGATAATAGTGACTATTATTACATATAGAATATATTATGTATAGTTCGACTGGTTAGGTACCGCGGCCGCCCTCATAATCCGCCGTAAAGCATTACTTATGTGTCAGTTGGAGAGGTACGGTTACAATTTGAAGCGAGGCTACCATCTTAATCCTTAGGAGTTTCAACATATCTTCGTTCAAGCTCAGATAGGATTTCAATCGTGGTTGTATGTGGACGTCTATGAGCTACAACTACTTAATATCAAGTGGTATGCATACTAATTTGCTACTCTTCTTCTCGTTTGATTTGTGTATATATATAGGTATACTATATTATAGAAAAGTCTATACCATGTGACATGGAAAAAGGTCTTGCACAGTCCAGCATCGCATCCTACGCAGACGCCAGTTCGCGCCAGCGTGGTATCGTCACACAAGGCACAGGACCGGGCACCCCAGCGAGAATATGCCATTTCGAATAGCGTGACACCTGACAGTTTTTCGACCTGTAAAAAACAAATATTCAGAATAATTAAAAAAATATATCAGAATATGAAAGAGCATAACTTAATATCTAGGTTTCCATACATTTGCAATCCACTAGAAATAGAGTTACCAAACTGTATCCTAGTTATGCCTCAATTTAAAAACTACAAAATACAATATTGCAGTAATAGATAAGTCATAAAAAAAATTAAAAAGCACAATTTTATCAGTAATCAAATCGATAGATAGAAGGTAATTATCATAATTATATTCTTGATATAGGTGCAGCACTCATTTTAATATCAAATAATAATCATAATTAAGATGAAAAAATGTCAAATATAAAGGGTGTCTCAGAATGTTATTCACTTGTTCACACTCATTTAACCTGGAGCTAAAATATTCAATCGCTCGCTGG